>JABFOV010001354.1:0-25977 GCA_022817685.1 Aradophagus sp. ZL-2020
TCTTTATCATTTTGTCTGTTCTTACACAAGTGTACATGTTTTTATATTTCTATTAATTAATGTTGACTATGACATTAAATTGATCAAAATATATCATTTATTATTATATTCTCGTTTATTTTTTTATAATTTACTTTGTTTTTCAATAAAAAAATCCATATTCTCTAATTAAAAAGAATTTTTTTTTTTCGTAAAAAATAACAAATTTTTAAATTTTTTTTTTTTTTTTTTTTTTTTTTTTTAGTGATTTCTTTACATATCTACAAAAGTTAATAGTTTAATAATTCTTTGAGTGACATGTTTTAAATTTAAACTCAGATTTGTAGTACTTTCTATTTTTACATAACAACATTTAATAAAGCGGATAATCAAGACGAACTTCTTTTATTTTTATTAATAAAAGCTCCGAAAACAATGATCAAATCGCGATTTTTAATTTTTCATGAGTCATTTCAACGTAAGTTAAATAATTTCGATTCGATCATTTAAATGCACCATCAAAAATCATTTAAATGCGACATCGAGAATTCCTAACAGTATCGATGAATAATGTTAATTTTAGATTCAAATACTACACATGCCCGACGGATAATGCACTGAATATTTATCGTGATAACAGTTGCTTTTTATGTGGTGAAGCTTGATAAGCCGACGCTTACCACGAGAAGAGCAGCTTAATTACGGTAAGCTTTCGATACAGTTTACAAGCATTACTATTTTTGAAAACTCAAGTTATAAATTTATGTTAAGTTTAATTAAAAAGTAAAAAAAAGCAACCTCATTTAGAACGAAATGTAGTTTTTTCTTTTGTTTGTTTCTTTTAACTTACGATTTTTCAATGCACATTGATTTAAAAATAATTCCGAGTGTATAAAATTACAAACTGTATGTTAATTCAATTAATAAATGAATATTAATTTATCGTTTTAAATCTTAGTTTCAAACTTCCTTCTACCGACACTTGTCCTCCCCTCTTTTTTCTTGTTTGACTAAAAAACTTGCATCTGTTTTATTTTGTCAGAAGCATTTCTTTATTTTGCCCAAGTTTCAAGAACGCGTGAAAGAAACGAATACTTTTTTTCAGCGTTGAGACAATTATGGAAAGGAAAGGACCGCCATATTGTCCCTTAAAAAACTGTACACGTAATTAAGCATATAACGAGACGTGTTTACGTTGAAACGGACCCTCGTAATCTTCAGAGCCGCTAAGTCTGCTTTCTTAATCTATCTTCTCTCACTATATGCGCCGTTCACTAGATACTGAACTAAAAACAAATGTGTTGATATCTCGAGACTGACAATTTTATCAACATTAGAAATGCATTCTGGGTTATTTAATCAGTTAACTTTATTCAAGACGCTAATTACTTTAATTGATAAATTTTGTTAGGAGTCTTGACATCTAAGTTATCTTAAAATAAGATTCAAAGAACGTCTGAAGCAACGTTTCTATGCGAGGTGACGTCATAATTCAATTTTAATTTTTATCAATGGTATTATATTTCAATATAATAATAAAATAAGATTGTTTCAAACTAGCAAATTTTGCAATTATAGGCTATTGAAGTATCATTGTCTATCTTTGTTTACATCAAACGTAAACAAATACATTTCACTTTGTTTTACTTATTGAATTTTAAGATACTTCAATAGCCTATAATAAATAGATAGACATTTTTTTTTATTAATAGAGAAAATAAATAATTGATGCAAGAAGAAATATAGTTGGGATTAATGTAAATTATATGATGGTAACAAGTACTTATTTGATTGGCAAAGTATGGATATAGTTTTGCAAATCAAATCATAAGTTTACGGACTTATTAACTCAGTGTAGTATTTCTATTTCATCTATATTCATTGTGTGATTTGTTATTGTCGGTCGAATTTTTTTTGTGTAAAGATATTTGGAGAACCTTTTTTTGTTCATGACGAAATCAAACTCAAATGAGCAAATAATATTTAATGCCGATTGCTCGCAGTATCGAAGACGGCCATAAAAATGTTTCCAATCACCACACCAAGTAAAATCTTATCAATCAGATTAAATAGAATGTTTGGTTATGAACAAGAGGAAAATTACATTAAGAAAATAGACATTCTAGACCTCGGTATTTTAACATCAAAATTACTATGGATGTCATAAAATAAACGACAAGAAATAAAGAGGATGTTCATTTAACGACAGCATACAATATAAGTTTTAAGATAAAGTCATAAACAAATAATTCATTAAATACTTCTTGATCGATAATTATTTTACATCAATAAAAATTTTCACATGATACTCTTAACCAATATCTACAGTGCTTTTAACGTGTCGGTTCTCATGTTCCCGAAACTATTAGATTTATAATCTTTAGTCTCTGAAATGTCTTTCGTTCCAATGCAGACAGATAAATGGTTATCTTAGATGTGCCGGTCACACACAACGTTCGTGCGCGACGCAAAGGTCACGGGTCACGAAAAAGTGCGATGGCCTGATGAATGAAACGATGAATTTACCTTTTTTGTCGCAAACGTCGCAAAGAACCATATCCGCGGGAAGTAATTGCTTCGGGGGCAACGTCGGTCAGCGGTGGCGTTGAACCGGCATCGGCGGATCGAAAACACAACTCACTTTTGAGATTACGCCGCGTGGCCGAGAAGCGTGCTCCGAAACGGAGACGCGGACGGTTTGACAGCTACTTTTGTACTGGCGAAACGACGAGCATATGGACGTGTCGGCCTGGAGGGGAAGTTGTTTCATTGAAACTTCGTTCGCTCCCGAGGGTGGGAGCAGGAAGAAGCCCCAGATCAATATTAGGGCGTAAACTCAAGGGCAAGGGCGATGTCACGGCACGCAGCATCCCTGCGGCTGTTTGTGCCGGATATTTCGCCGGCGCCGAATCGCGATTGGCCAAGCACGAGACGCGCCGCTCCGTTTACCACAAACGAAACAGTCGCTTTGTTATCTCAAACCTTGGTCATATGTCAGTTCGCCGACACCCTCGACGAGATGAAACGCTAACGGGATTATGCGCCGAGTCGGAAGAAAGTGTCCTGCCGAATTCGAGGAAATGTTAAAACTAATGGCCGATGGGCAGGGGACAATTTTTCGATGAAATCAGTCATGCTTTTGTGGATATGGAAAATACAATTGTCAGCATGCCTATGAAATTGTTTAATTGAGAAGAGGGAGAAAAGCAAACTGCAGTAACGACAGATTGGGTCTACAAATGAAATAGTCCCAGGACTGTTGTCAGTAAACATTGATGACATGACATTTAATTTTCAAATAGTTATTTTTAAATTAACTTTATAATTTAGAATAAGTGTAATAAAATTTACATCAGGCTTTGTCAATTTTTTAATTTAAAGGCATCATTATCTTTTATCATTTTACTTCTTTATCATACTATTAAAATATATTTTTGTCGTTTATTACATCATTATTAATGTTTCATCGGTTCATTGAATAATTAAATTGTCTATTTCTTCTAGTTGAAATTAATTTTGATAAGTTAGTTATTTGTCGAGATAAAGTAAATATTTGTATTGTAAATGCATTCATAATTAACAACAAAATCTGAATAAACATTGTTTAAGAATGAAAAGACATTTCTTCACAATGTTACCATTTCTCATAATCCCATTTAAAACGTTTTCTGCAGCGTTTTGAACAAATAAAATAAATAACTGACCATTCTTTTGATCAATCGGCTTGGCTTAGTGATCATGGAGAAAAGGCACCGATCGAATATGGTATTACGTTATGTATCATCGATATTTACGTGCAAGTAGATTGAGAAACTAATAAGAGTATAGTACACTGCGTTCGATCGACCGTCCTTTGGCACATTGAACTTTCGCTCGGTAAATCGTGAGAATACCATGGCAAAGGCTTTCGCATGGAAGACTTATTTTGTTAAGTAAAATTCATAAGCAAACAAACTTTAACCCTTTCGTGATTCGTGACAACGTTTTCATATGGGAATATCATCGACGTATATATGGTTGTTTGAAATTTAAATCGATTTGTAGTTTGTAGAAAAACTGAACTTTAAATTTACCATAATTTTTATTACATAAATAAAATAACAAATATTATTTATAGTTATCTGAATTAAAAATGTCATTTTTATGAAGTATTTTGCAGTATTTACTTCAAAAAATAATTTTGTTTTTGATAGTTATAGTTTATTAATTTAAATTTCAATTTTATTTATAAATATTTTGTAAATAAATGGAACAATTTATTAACATATTGCCGCTTAATGGAAAAAATACGTTATTAGACGATTTCTACTTCCTTAAGAAATCAAATTTATTTAACTTTTTAAACAAAGTGCCTACTAAAATTAGATTACATTTATGATAGTTCCTCTTAATTATTTATTTTGGTATTATTCGCGAATCACGCAAAAGATGTAGTTAAATTGTCATCTTTCAATGATTTTAAAGTTCTTATCTAATTTTCATTTTCCTAAAAATATAAAACATCAAACAATTTTATTTAAACAATTCAGTTATTCAAAATAAAAAAGGAAAATATCGCGTTTGAAAAATACAGAAATCGCAACCTGTGTTCTGATTTAATTTTGTCAACTATTTCATAAAATCACCGTTAACTATTTTTAGATCTAATTGCAAAAAAGTGTTAATTAGAAATAAACCTAAATAACTCTTCGTCAGCTACTCTGAGATAGGTTCATAATTAATTTTAACGACCTCTTATGCAAGTATAATGCAGAAAAATTTTATGGTAATATCATCTAAATTATAAATCAAATTTAGAATTATTTAATTAATATCCTCGTGTATTACTGTTATATTGCTATAATTTTCTCGGTATACATTTCTTGGAAGCTGTAAAGAAATGAATTATTAAAATCATACGTCTTCAATGCTTTCATTAATGCAAAGCAGGTTTTATTTTAATTGTTCAAAATATACTTTTTGAAAGTAAGAAGCACAATCGGAACAAAATAGTTTTTACAAGGAACTGATCGATTATTTTGTTTGAATGATACCGAGGGGGAATTTTTTTGCGGTATAAAACATTGCGTGTTGTGAGAAAATGCCGCACCAATCACTATTTCGGATTCGTCTAAAGTGCGTAAATCCTGCAATTGATGTAGTGAAAATTTCTACGAAGTGATTAGCATATACCGCAGAAACATATATACACTTTGTGCATGAATAATTGCAAAATTAATATTACTTTTTATGATGTTACACGCAACAAATCACAAATTATATAATGCACGGGAAATTTTATGTTATATTTTCTATAAATGTCACCTGTTCACTGTTTACTTTCATGAATTATTGCTTCAAATTATTTGTCATTAATCAAATCTGTTATGTTTTGTAATCGTTTTGCAACTATAAAAACTAACTTTGTAATGACATATATGCCGAAATGAAATATTAAGATTAAGTATTGTTAAAAAAAATGTGAATTGTCATTGGTTTATTTTGAGATTTTTAAAATTTACACTTTTTGTATCATAAAAAGTAAGCGATGTATCGTAATAATAATAATAATAATAATAATAATAACAACAACAACAACGAAAATTAGAATAAATAAATAAAAGCAGCATATAATGATTGATAATTACTTATACAAAATTGATTATTATTTATACTTTCTATTTCCCTTGACATTTTTAACCAATGTATACCATAAATGGGAGCTTTCTTTTTGTCTAAATGTTGAAGAAAAAGCATATGCTACAGATGAGTCAATTAATTTACTAGCCCCCTGACCTGGGATAAGTAGTCGCAGAGACTATTTTCTAAAAATAGAATTTCTATTAAGCAAATTGAATGACAGTAATGTCACAGCACTAGAATTCATATAACATTTGACGTAATTACATTTGTCAAGTCATGAAAATTACTTTGATCATAGGAAAATATAAGTAAAAAGGGCTTTTAATAACTTTTTTTCACACGTGATGAAAAAACATTATTTGTTTAGATATAATTTTACGAATGAAAAATATGATTGAAATGAACTTTTATATAAGAATATTTATAATCAGTTCTTACTGTAGCATTTTAGTCGATTATAGCTCCAAATGCGGTTGATATTCAATTAGACTTGTGTTATGAATGTTCTTAGAATTTCGTCCGTTGAACTTTCAGCTGCTTCTTCGTAACAGTCAACGATTGATGTTTTCGGTAACATCTTAAACCGAAGATTTAAGACAATCAACTTGTTGTTGTCACAATAAACGTTTATTGAAATTTAACAAAAAGACACATCATATCCTTTATTTTGATCAAATTATTAAACTACGTATCTAAGTAAAAAAGTCATGTCGATATTTACGTCGTTGAAGGAAAGTTAATATTTTTTATCACACAAGTAAATTTAATTAAATAACTTAGTATATTTGCTAGAGAAGAGCTCATTTAGTATAAAGTTCTGAGAAAATTTTTTCTTAAATATCAATGTCAATTAATATTATCCGCCCTTGACTACAAGAAATCGACGAAAAATGTTACACAAGTTTACATAATTTTCCAATATGCAAATAATATCGTTACAGTCACGTCAAAAGAAAAAATTGTTTGTTACACATATTTACTAAAGTGTTGTTTCGAATCTGTATTTCAAAATGAATGTCATTGACACTCACCGCTCTTTTGTTGATCTTCTCCATCTGAGCTCAATTCGAAATCATAAAATTTCATGGATTGCACAAAGCCTTTCCAGTTGTTTCGAGATCTACTTCTATCGTGATGTAAGTGATCCAGCTGTTCGTCCGACTCTTTAACCAATCCTTCTAATATGTCCGGCCTTTCCAATGACACTTTTCTATTATCGTTATCAGATGATTGCTCATTACTTTTACTTAAGCTAGACGCGTTATCGCTTCTCTCCGATCGAGTTTTTGAATTTCTTCTCCTCCGCACCGGTGGTTGAGGTCTGTTGGGATCATCAGCTTCTTTTTTCTTTTCAACTTTGGTATCGGCAATTTTAGAACCTCTTGTGCTGTCATTAACTCTAGTTCTTCCAACTACTTTGTCATTACCTCTGGCAGATCCTTTCACCTGTTTTGTTGCAACATCTTCGTTTCTGCTCAATCCTTTACTGACGTTCGCACAATGGTTCCGCAGAACATCCCTTTGACTCTTCGAAGCTTCTAATAATTTTTGTGCTAAGACTTTCGTCTTGGAAACCTCATTCTTTTCTTCTATCATCTCTAAAGCTCTGCTTTTCCTAGGCTTCGCATACCTAACGTTTCGTGAATCTCGCTGTTTCTTCTTCTTTTCGTCTTCGTTCAGTTGAAACATCTGTTGAATCTTCATCATATCGGAGTGCGCTTTAGAAACATCTAAAGCATTGACGCGGCTCGATTTCGCAATTCTATCTTCTTTCCCATTGTGTTTGTCCACAACCGGTGAAGTTCTCAGCTTTTCCAGATCTTCAAGGTTAGCCAACATAGAATTCGGATTTCGCACAATTCCGGCTTGTTTATCCGTATTAGCGACCGCGGACCTTGGTCTTCTAGATCTGGGACTTTCGTTTCTATTAGAATCTGATTTCACTATCACTGATTCCCTAATCTGACTGATATTCCGCAACTTCGGTGCCCCAACCTTAACGCCGGTAGTTCTTAAAATTACTTTCTCGACAGTTTCAATGTCGCGCTGTCTGCCGAGTCGTCTTTCTTCGATTATTTTGGCTCGTTCCTCGTCGATGGAGTCGATGTAGATGTTTCGAAATGATGAATCCGTTTCATTGAAAGATCGACGGTTCGGGCTTTCCACACCAACTTGATGTCTGCTGGACCGAAGGGGTGACATTCTGACCAGTCTGGGTGCGTCGCTCGGATCATCCGTTTGCAGATTACCCCGGTAGACCATCTTCGTGATTACGGTACTTCGTTATTGGTTTTCCCAGCAGTGGCTTTACAATGCACGCATCGCGGAGCGTTCAGACCCCGCGATCGACCTGCAAGAATGCAAAGAATTAATTTCATCTGACCTTTCATCAGAGAAGGTTAAAATAGCGTAACAGTTTATTGTTTCGTATGAAGATATTTTCTCAAGGTGGATTATGTGGAAAGAAAATGAGATATCTCACAGATAATCTTCTGCGTGGACTAATTGGTACATATCAGGAACACCTCTAACAACATTTTATTCGCACAAACTGTTACAGGTTATGAATGAGATGCTTCACTTGTTGGTGGTAACTAATTCGTTCATTCTAAGTATTTTAATTGCGTTTTGTTTCTGATTGGAAACTCAAATTGTATTATAAAGATGTGTGACAGATAAAAAGGTAAATTCATCAAATCAATGTCATTTTGAATGTAAGCAGTATATAAGTTTGCATTAAATGCACGTTAAATTGTGCTAATAAATTGTCATTGAGGCAACTGTTTATTCACCCAAGAAATCATTCAATACAAATACCTTACTTAACAGTCAATAATCAAAGGATTTAATTTTAATAGTATGTTGATATGTAAAATCATGGCATGATAAGTCCTTCCTTAAGTGAATTTAACTTTTTTTAAACGATAAAAAAAGGTTGCAAATATCTTGAATGCGGGATTAGAACGCAAAAGACGATTCTCTGACTAACAACGACATGCGAACTATTTATATCGATCATCGAACATTTTCGGAATAATTAATAAACAATGGGTACACGGCGTGTTTTCCCGAATGGCGAGGTCTCACGCGCGTATCTGTAATTTTAAAATAACAGTAACCGCGTAATTTGTGCGCCTGGAACGGCAGCGGCATTCGCGAAGGAAGACTGAGGTGGGTGTTTATATGTAGGTAGTGACCGGGCATCTTGCAACATGCACCATCGCTAAGTAGGTGTGATTTGTTAACACCGTTCCTACTTTGACAGCCTGTATACTTGTATCGTCCTTCCAATTTTCTTACTCAATGATGACAATTTCATTACGTCGTCGTGCTGATTTGACTTTGAATGATATTACAACATAATAAACATATTATATTTTTAGCTTTTACACTAGAAATTTGTGGCACGTCTACTACAGGTTGAATTTATGCTACCAAGTGTTGTATTACTAATTTGTTTCTTTCTGAGAAAGAATGATATGAATATCGATAAACCAGAGAGATTCTTTACAGATAAATAATAAGGTAAAATGATAAGTAATAAATCATGCGTCAAGCGATTTTTTTAACAGTTGGTTTGACTGATTATTATAATATAACTATAAATTATAAGTGACTGTTATTTATGCTTTCCAATTTTAATTTCAATGACTAACAAATAACAAAGTTTCTTCATAAATAGAAACGAAAACATTAATATTCATGTATTACATTCTTTTTGTAGTGCAATGTCAAATTTTGCATTTTGCGAATAATGTTGATGTTGTTTATTTCTGATATTACATTAACGGATCATTATCAATGAGACAAGTTTACTTTTGATGAACGACATGAATATTTAGCAACTAATAATAAATAGTATTGCAAGTCAACATTACTTATTTGGAACTTTTAACTACTTATAAGACTTTTGATATTGTTTAATTAGTTAATTAGTTAATTACCTTTAGATAGGTTCATTAATATTTGCATAGTATTGGGAAGGAATAAATATTCAAACAAATTTTCGTTTTTAGTATTCATTTTTATTTGCGTCAAAGTTAACAAACCATAATTTTCTTATTTCATTTCAGTCATAAAATATAACAATATGACTTTTTAATTATACAGAATGTCATATTATGCAATTTGTATGAGCTTGAATAACTGTACCACATGAAATTATCCGTTGTATTTGAACCGAATAACAATTATAAGATCGTTTATTATATTTAACTTCACATTATTACCTTGCTTGCCAACGTTACTTCAACCTCTCCTAACTAGTTTCTTATCTATTTCTTCAATATTTATTTGTTAAAATCAGCTCTCTTAAGTCAACACTATTCAGAATCAGTTTAACGTTAATAAAACACTTTTTTACAGTTTTAATTATTGTATTAGAAATATCATTGTATTTTATCTTATCGAACTCATGTGAAATAATTCATTTTAATATATTTGTAAAAAATGACATGCAATTATTTATGTAATTTCTATGGATTCACAACTTTTTTTAAGAAAACAGAAAAATGAATAATAAACAATTAATTTTTTAATAAATGTGTAATGATAAAGATAATGGTTTCCCTTTCAAAAGACATTAATTGGTGAATATAAATTCTTATTGACAAGTACTTAGCGTTGATAATGAAAAAGAAAAAAAAAGAAAAAAACTGCTTACCTTTTTGATCCAGTTCTTTTTCCTCGTGATCCGTAATACCGAAGATTTTCACAGCTGATGATTGTTGCGGATCTATAAAGTATCCGTTAAGGCAATTACTCAGATACTTTTATTCACAAAAACACCGTTCGGTGCTGAACCGTTATTTGTCATTTATTCAACGTAAAAGCGAATCCACCTTATTGCTCATGTTAGAATCCATTCTCAATCCGATGAAATAAAAATGACCGTTCAGCACCAAGCGGCAATTTTCGTAAATAAAACGATCTGAAAACTGCCTTAACCATGAGCTACCGGCACTTAGTAGCAAGAGTACAGACGAACGATTTTCACTTTGCGGAAATGCGCGTATTCCATGTATGCGTGCTTCTGTATAAATTTTTCACCCAATGAGTATTATATCATGGTGTAATAGCCACACGTCAAAAGGCAAACATGAAAAAAGTACTGCAACCTCTAAATCACATCGCAACCTTCAATCAATTAAAATTACTCAACTTGAACGTGTTTTGCAAAATTATCTGACAACTTTTTGTTAAATTGTTCCATAATAGCCAAACAACCCAAACTATAACTATCATTAAAAAAAACTTCTCGCATATCAAACAGCCGTGAAATGTTAAATTATCTATCTACAGTAGCAACACTCGGTAAAAAATTGACGTTTGATTGATGGCTTGATATAATTTATAAGTCGAAATGTACGAAAGTTAATGGAAACAAGCGGAAAGGCGTTCGGCAAGTTGCAAGATGCAATCACAATACGGCGTGTGGCGAACCACGAACAATAAGTGACAGAAAACCGATGACACGGCGTCGCAGGATTCGAGATGTTTGACGTTTGATATCGTGACAAGAACTGAGCAGGCCGTAGCAGGAAAGTCGGCAGTGGCGGTATATACACGAAACTAAACGTAATCATACACATACACGGTCTCGTACACCTCTTCCTTTCCTTTCCAATCCGCGCCACGGGCAATAGTGTTGGCAACCTGCCAATCCTATTGAGGTGGGGAAAAACTTAGCATCTCGCGATAGTAGATGGTCGTTCCACTCGTTGATTCGCACGTGTACGCATTTGCCTTTGCGTATAATGCGCGTACTCCCACATGTCAACGGACGCGTCGTGTGGGCAGAAGTTGGCATTGACACGCAGAGTACCTTCGACTACCGAGCATAAAATCCTAATTTGCCTCGTTCATCAGATACGAGGATCGGCGTTCTTCATCCTCGCGGACTTTTCGTTCGTAGAAGGGCCCGCGTAATTGCGGCGTTATTCAACTTTTTGCAACGCAACTGCAGCTCAGTCCATTGCAACCGTTTAGGGGAAAAAAGGCTCTGTAATTAAATTTGCGTGCTTTTGCGATAAAAATATGCGAGATAGGTCATTTATATGTGTAATTAGTTACGTGCAGAAATGCAAGTCTATAATGATATAAGGTAATAGCTGAAAAGTGTGCAAAAAGTTTTGATGGTTTGGGAACAATTTATTAGTGATACAAATTTTTTCATTGGGTTTCCTGAAAAAGGAATTACTTTGTGATTATTATGGAGCGTATGTGTAGAATATATTGAATGAAATGGATCGTTGAAGTAATAGTATAGATTGTCGCAATAGCAGACTTTGATTACAAAAGTTTGTCGTGCGAAATGTAATGACATGCTTTAATGCTGGCTTCATTGCGCAATGGTTATTTTCTGCGTGAAAATGTATTTATCATTTCATGTATGGCTTAGAATTTGTTTACATTATGTACTTGGCAATGTATATGATCTGCATGATACAAACATTGTTAAATACTCTGCAAAAAGAAGTATCTTACAAATTATTTAAATTAAGAAGTGTAGAAGTTGTAAATTACTTAAAATAAAAAGTTTCAGCGAAATAAGTACTTTGAAATTAGTAAACTTCTTAATTTAAGTAGTCCGCAAAAAACTACTTTTTCTAGTGTACATTGAATATAAATAGTTGATAATTAAATTTGTTTGTAACCATAAATATTGTGTAACCACATTTATTGTGCATGTATATAGTGCCTGCATATTTAAATTTATAAAAAAATGTATCATTTATTTCTTTACTCACCTCTTTATTATATTAATTTGTCGGTGAAATAAAATTATGTAAGAATGATTACGGATAATACTGTAATACACCTCTACAAGATTCTCATGAATGTGCAGTTAGAAACTCTGAACAGGTAGGTAACATAACTGTCCTTCACGACCGGATATGATGAGCACGCGCCTCGTTTCCGCTTTTTGCTTGAACGGAAATAACCATTGTTCGGTTATAAAAAACTGTCACGTACCAAACATCGATTAAATGAAGAACACTATATATTGAACCCAAAGTTCTAAGAATAAATTTATTCCTGATGTATTTAAAAGGTAACATTTAGAATGTACTTATTCAAACTCTAATAATAAACGGTTCTTTAAAGATTGCATCTGCACTGCAATTTATGCATTCGCAACAAAATGTAAAAATAATAAAGAAGGAAATGCAAAGTAAAGATCTAAAAACTTTATAAAGTTGAAAAAATTGCCACTTTAAAATTTAATATTTTAGTTCTGAACTTCAAACATTTTTTATAGAGTTTAATATTATAATAGTGTATTGGTGAAACGTTATGATGTTTAAGTACTTAGAATTAATGTTTATAGGTTTGACTGAAATTAGGTTTCCTATTGAGAACGACATATTGTTTTTCGATAATTGCTTGTAACTGTTAACAATGCAAATGTGAAAGTTATTTTATTTTTTCACGAACTACTTATGCTCGTGTAGTATTGCTTTATCAATTGTTAACATAATTACAACTATAATTGCAAAACATCATTTACCATTAGTGAGTCGGTAATGGGTAATAGAAACTAAAAGGAAATGAAGGAAGTGAAAATATGGTGCCACAGAAATGGAAAAATAAAGTAATACAATTTACGAAAATTCACTTCACTTCCTTCGGATGACGCTCAATGTTTGTAGAATGTTTTTATACGTTTAATTTGTTTGACACAATGCAGAAGTTTCACTTTTTCAATTTATTGTATAAGTTAACAAGGAAAAACGTTAAATATTATTAATTTCTTTGATCTTTAACATAGTCTATAAGTATAATTAAATTTACTTGTATCAAAAATTCATATCCCAACCGGAATATTCATCTGGTGGAATTTCTTTATCCACTGGATATTTTTCGAAATTCCTTGTGTCAATCGGATTACTTATCTGAAATGATAAAAATTATTATTGACTAGAAGTAAAGATGCGTAATATTAATTAAACACAATACTATGTTAGATTAACATGATATCATATGGATTTAAAATGATGGGCAAATTAAATTATTATATTTTGTCGGCATTATTTATTACGTCGTATTATTATATTTTATGTGTTTTGTTTTAAAGGTCTAAAATTAAGAAAACACTTACAATTGGTATAATTGGAGCCGGCATGGTCAATTTCTGTAAAGCTTTCCAATTGAAATTTGAAAACCATCTGTTGAACAAATAATCAGTATTAGATTTAGAATGTAAACACTACACACAACTGTTTTTTTAACAACTATAATGTTCAAATTTAAACTCTACAATACTCTACATAAAAAAAACATATATTATATATATATATAATTTATACAACAATGCAGACCATACGGATTTTATACTTTTACACAATATCTTCAAAATATATACCGACTTTACTTTTACATTTGAAATGGACAAAACTGTGACATTTTTGATTATGTTCCGATGTTTATCACAACTTTATTAAAGAGATTTAAAAATATTATGTAACTTGTTTTAAGCTATACATAATTTATGCACTTACTTATGTTCTCGAATATCTTGTATACCGTTTCGTTGATAGCCAAGACGTTCTGAAGGATTAAGTCGCAATAACTTTTTTATAAAATTACTCGCATTTCTATTAATAAAATTTGGAATTCCAACTACTTCTACGCCTTTCAAAATTTTATTGTATGTGGTCATGTGATCAACACCTCTGAAAGGTGGTTTCCCAAGAAGCAGTTCGTGCGTCAAAATTCCTAAAGCCCAATAATCTACAGCTCTGAAAGATATTTCCATATTGTAACGTTTAATAAAAAATTCGTTACAGAATTATTTAGCTCAAAATGATAATGTTCTAATCGTTTTTAACAATTTACCTGTCATGTCCTTTATTTAAAATAATTTCCGGTGCCACATACTCCGGGGTTCCAGCAAAAGTCCAAGTTTTTGATGGTCCAATTTTTTTACTGAATCCAAAATCAACCTTGAAATAATAAAAATTATGTGTACTTGTATGTTTCAATAGTCTTATTATATTTTTAAAAATACATGATTAACATTTTCAAATGTATTGTTTGATTTTTAAACAAAAATTTGTTTATATTACATATTAATTATGTAAGACCAATACCAATTTTAAATATCCTTTATTATCAAGCATGAGATTCTCTGGTTTTAAATCTCTGTAAACTATATTCATAGAGTGTAAATGATCAAGAGCTTCAATAACACATCCAACCATAAATTGAGTTGTATTATCATCGAAACGTCGTTTCCGTTGTAAAGTTGTCCATACGTCACCGCCAAGGCATACTTCCATTAAAAAGTAGACATATTTACTATCCTTGTAAGTGCGATAAAGTCTGTAAATAAAATAATAAAAAATCGAACAATTTTAAGACTTGTTAAAAAAATAAATACATCATTCATACAGTATTTATAAAAATTAATATTAACAGTCTTTCAAATATAATTTCAAGTAAAGAAATATTAGAAATAAAAAAAAATTAAATGTTCGAATGAATTCTAGAAAAATAGTAAATTACTGAATTGATAAAATAATAATCTTAAACGTTATTTATAATAAATTTACACATATTTATGTATTGGAATTAAATTTATAGCTGTATTTTTCCGTTTTAGTTTAAAACAGAGACATTTAAGACGCAGTTATTTCGAGCAACTTCTATAAATGTGTTGAAAGATAATACCGAGTTTTATTTAGACAGAAAGACCATTTTCCGTGTATCTATTGATTTACATTTACTTGCAAATGAAAGGTGAATCACAGGCTTGCATGATATTTTTCTCATTAAGAACGTGTTCTTGCTGTTGCTGGTCAACCATAACTTTTTTCTTCAACTTTTTCAAAGCGAAACTTTTTTTTGGATCGGAGCGCAATGTTACCAGCTCTACTCGGCCAAAACCACCAACCCCTAAAGTTGATCTTGATTGCAAATCACTTAAAGAAACATTTGAATATTCATTGATTCTTCGTTTAGGCGTTAAAAAATTCTGTTGCTTGTCATACTCTTCTTGCCAATTTTTATTTTTTATTTCATCCAAACTTCCAAGATAGTTATGAAAAGACCTGTAAGAATTAATAAAGACATCGATAATATATCGATTCCAAATAACTGTAAAAAATTTTACAAACGTCATAACTTAATTTTAATAATCTCGGCATAAAACACAAAACGAATTATCGGGATAAAAAAGTCATATACCATGTATCATATTAATAAAAACGCCACAATTTTTATGTGAGGGTTAATTTGAATGCTGTGTTATTAGATTGACATAACGTATTTATCACGTCCAAAAGTCTAGTAATTAATTCATTAATTGTTCATCAAGGGAGTATATGAAAGCAAACTTACGTTCTGTCAAGAGTTAAACATTCAACTGGAGCAATAGCTGTGACATTTGCTTGTCTCCGATTCTCTCCTTCATCATCGTATAATGCGAGTTCACCGAAACATTGTCCTTTTCCAAGAACTATGAGTTCATCCTCACTACCATCTTCATTATCTTTGGTTATGCGCACACTCCCACCACTTATAATGTAAAATTTGTCACCCTTCTCACCTTGCCGTAAAATCCTCGCTCCAGCGGGAAAGAATTCCTACGAAACACAAGGTAACTTTAATATTAATAATTCATTTTTTTACTGAAAAATACTGAAATAGACAAAGTAAAAAAATCTCAGCTCTACCCACAATGTATGATTTAAACAAAATTCTCTCAACAGTATATGTGTATCAAAATTCCTCATGTTATGCGTTACGAAGTGTGCCTTTCTAATTTAATATTTGATTGGTTAATTTCAAAGCTGAATTTATGTGATTTTCTAAGATTTACACATTTTGTGTTTGAGACAAATTTTTTTTTGTGTATATATTACGTTCCATTAAGGAAGTGACTCTCAATTTCTTATTTGGAAACTCTTTCACATAAAAGATGTTTATAAATATCTAAATGTCTTCAAATAAAACATTTACTTTTATAATGAAATATGTTAAATATGACTCGGTGCATAACGCATTCCTTAATGGAAAGTAAATATCTATATGAGACGTAAAATTAAGATTTATTTGTCAGGATAATCGAAATATTTTTAATGGTGAATGAAATCTTCGCTAATTTTATATTTGTCCAGATTTTTTGGATAAATACAAAAATGTTTTTAAACTTTGTATTTCGTTCAGACGTTGTCTTGCTTTTTTACAATCAATTTTGTGTTTTCCCTCCTATTTGCATACATAAAAAATACAATTAAAAAAGCAGATTGTATAAAAAAAGTTTGTTTTTAATTTTACTACACTTACTACTCGAATGAGATCAGATATTTTTGCGAAAACATGATCTTTCGGTTCTGGAAGGTTCTGCAATTGTGGGACTTGACGGAGAAACCTAATATTCCCTTCTAGCCGCTCTTCCGCACTTCTCATCATCACTGTTAAAAATACTGACCTATCCAAAACCCACACTTTTCCTGTACGTTTGGCTGTAAATAGTGTCATATAACAGTCTTTGGATGAATATAAATTATTATATTTTACTTGAATATAAATTTTTGATTTATCAATGCCGGTAGATATCATTATTGACCAAAGTTTGTGGAAAAAGTACACACTCAAGCTGCGAGTAAGGCAACTTAATTTGATGTTTGTTTTAAACTGAGAGAAAAGACGTTTTAAGTATTACTACATTTTATATTAAAAGTGTTGTAAGTCAGCATTATCTGGATATTCAAAACTCATTTTTTAAAAGTTCCTACAATTTGTGTTAACAATTTCCATAATAAGTTATAAATTTTTCAATATAATATAGTAAATTTTAAAAAGTAAGTATCAAATATTTGAATAATGTTGACATACAACACCTTTAACATAAAATGTTGTAATTTTTAAAACGACTTTTCTCTCCGTGTACGTTTGCTTTGTATGATTAAATTACATTTTAACTCTCCCTGGAATTAAACACTTCTTATAATATAAAAATGTGATTTTTTCAAGCTAGTGTAGAAAAGATTACTTTTCCGCGTAAGTTTTCAAATACAATTTTATTTAGAAAAACTTATTTTCAAATTGTATCGATTTGATCAATTTTAATTTCTTGTTTAAAAATTTGTTAAACGAGACAATTAACAATAAACAATCGAAAGATAAACTATATGCTTGAAAAAGGCATTATCTTGTAATCGGCACAAACACAACTTTAAGTTTTTACAAAATATTAAACGAAATTGCTTTCAAATAATGTATGGAACATTTCGTGAAAAAGTATGTTTTTCCACAATCTTTAACCATTTTTCACGGATCAAAACAAGCGTGATTCATAACAAAGGTTTTTGGGTAACGGTATCAAATTTTATGAAGATAGCACCGTAGAAATTGCTCGATGATGCTTTTACATAATATAATATAAAAACATTGCTTTATTAATGCAATTTTATAGTTATAAAGATGTTTATCTTACCACTTATTGATCGCAATCTCTTTGTATTGTACAGTAAAGCTAATTCTCCAAACGCAACACCAGGACCAAAACTGCACTGAAATGTGTTTCCTTGGTAAATATCAAATTCACCTTCCGCAGATACATATAAATGAGATCCTAAGGAACAACAAACGTTTTAAAACTGATCGTTAAAAATAACATATCGGTGAAAAATGTAAAAAAAAAAGAAACATATTGTATGTTAAAATCAGAGGGGAGGCAATTGTAAAATTATTAAAGTTTCATTCACCAATATCTCCTTCCCGGATAACAAGTGTGCCAGATTTGATTTCTTTAGGGTACATTGCCATCGCTAAAGTGTCTATTTGCTTTTCATCCAAATTAGACAAAAATTCGTTGGTGTATATGGCTTCTTTGATTTGCTCTATGAATCTAAAAGAAATAGTATACAATGATAACTTTAAAATTATCGAAAAAACATATTTAACATTTAAATATATTCAGCAATCAAATATGCTGCTATTTTACCTTATATCTTTTTCGTAAATGGGTGTAGGTCCTGAACCTAATGTTGGTGTTTTTCCAATTACACCCCCTCGCGGATATGATGGCATCTGATTGCATTCTGAACTTACTGGATTATGGTCACTGTATGAATCGTTACCTCTCGGACTTGTTTCTGAAACGTTAAGTTGAAGCAAAGTTCATGACCCATCTTCTTTTCGTTGTTTGTATAGATAGTGGAAAATATGTAAAGCTGATTTTACCTTCACTTTTGATACTGACCTAAAATATATTCGTAAAAATATGTTACAATTAATAGTAATATTACAGCATTTTATAGAAAAACTGTATATCCATGCCTGACCGATAAAATATTGTTTATTTATTTAAAATAAAAAAAAATATATCTGTAATATAATAGTATATTATGTATCAAGGGCGCAAAGTTGGCAATTACGGCAAGGTCGAGTTGCTGCCTAAATTGAGGTAACTCGAGGCCGGCCGAGGTTGCCGTAGGCGAGGCGAGGAAGGTTCGAGTGTCACCTCGATGAGGGCAGCAATACGACCGAGTGTAATTGTCAATTGCGCCCATGGTACACACGATATTTTTTGTCCAATGTGTACAAAAACGACCTTTTGAGTACCTTACAGTACGAATCAATTTATTAGTAAATTGTTTAAATAAAAATTAATAGATTTAATCTTGGGCAGCAGGTGAATTAAAAAGTGCACTGAAAATGCTTTCTGTGGACATTGGGTTTTGTTTTGAAAGAATCGGGTGTCAATAAAACGTTTTGCTCGGTAATTTGTGCCTGCTCGTACTTTGTGCCCGCTGTTTCGGATTTGCAAGTAATAAAGCTCTTTGCACTCAGGAAACTGGTATGAAAAAGGTCGGTTTTTGTGCATGTTGGACAAAAATTTAATTAGAATATATTCTAAAATAGGAAGGCATGAATATATAGGTAAACAATGTATATTATGCCATTTATTCATGTATATATTTCCGTATATAATTTGTCGTACATTTAATTAAGAGTATTAAAAATTATGAATTACATATCACAGTTTTGAATTACTTCTTGCAAAAATTACAAAATTAATTAATACTATAATTCTATCTTATTAGAAATATATAAGTATTGGCTATCACACTGCTTAAAATTAATACCAAGGTCAATAATCGATTGCTAAGCAAAACACTGAAAATGTACTTAGAGTAATCAAGTAAAATGTTATACTTGATTACATTTATAATTCTTTATTCAGTGACGAACTTTTACTCGCAGGTGCATAATTTTTTATGTATAATATTAAATGCAACAATAAACATAATGTTAATATTCAAGATATTGGCATACATGAACATCGATTTATATTATTTGGGTGATTTGTGTTTCAATGAAATTTCATTTGATTTCATTACATTTGTTTAAAGACGATCAGAACCGCTTTATAGTATTAAGATAACTTGTTAGCTTATTTAAGAAAACGTGTGTCACATCTTAATGATTCACAAGCATAATTTATTTAATTTTAATAAATTATTGCGAATGTATTTACACATTTAAATCAAAAATACATTTTGTAGTTGCATTCATCATTCGTCAGGTAAATCCTTTTAGTGGTATATTTTATCAAAATGAAATTTCAATTAAAAGCTTATACGATATTGAAAAAAATATAATAAAAGAGAATCATAATTCAATAATGCGTGTTTCATTCATAAATTTATCAGTGAATCTGATACTTTTTCGATGCAGCGAATTTCTTCGAATGTCCATTGTTTCTGTGTGTCAATGTATTAATATCTCCAAAGAATAATTACTTCCTTTTGTGGACGATACATTGTCCTTCACAAAATAAAAGACCTGAAAGCCAAAAAATATATCGTATAAAACATTTATATTTGAATTTCAAACTTTTGTTGCAAAAAATAAAAAAAAGTATATTAATACACGAATTTAAATGTAATGAATAAAAATCCATTTATCATTGTAATTTTATGAAAAATTTATGTGCATTTATCTCGTAAAATGTTTATTGTACGTAGATTCAACGATAAAATTATGAATTTTCTTTTTGCATTTACGGTAAACAGGTCTTGTTTCATCTGTAATGTCGTTATATGATGACGTATATTTTCTAACTAATATTTATATTTTTATTTAAATTCAAATAAGTACATATCGACACCCCAGACGAAGACTGGGCTATCTCAAATTTAGGTCGAAGATTATGCCATCTCAAAATTTCCTATTTAAAAATACATGTAAAATTTTGAGATGGCATAGTCTTCGACCAAAATTTGAGATAGCCCAGTCTTCGCCTGGGGCATCGATATTTACTTGAATAAAATTAAAAGATAAATACTGTAGTATTTAAATTTAAATCTAAATTGATGAAAAAGGACTGTAGCAACAGTAATTCCTGACTGCTTGGTATTAAAGACCAATAAAAACAGGTTGTTCTTTAAGAATAATGATCTACGATGTAGCAACATTCATGTTAACAGTTTAATAGTTTGTAATCTTATGTTAAGCGTCCTTTTTCTCAATTGTCAAAATCTGAATTATTATTTTGCATAATATTTATTGTTGCATGTATATTTTGTATTAAACTGACACTAATTTTTGTTTAATAAATTAAGTACCATTAAAACAACAAAAAATTAGAAAGTTCAAAAAGAATGCTCGCTTCAATGAAGTATGAAAATATAATTACGATAAGTAGTTCACTTTTCAATATAAAAATACCATGTAACTAAAGTAATTGTCAGGATTCAAATATTATTGAATTTCAAGCATGGTTTATTGAACATTTTAATAACTTACAGTATTCGGTAAAAAATCCAATTCTCCAGAATGTTTGTAACTCATAACAATGGGTTCTGCGGAGTTACTACTCTGTCAACATTTAAAATTCTAAACTTAATTGGATATTTTAGTTTTTTTTCTTTTATGTATATATACATCTGTAGTCAGATGTGTCGATACTTTAGTAATTCTACCTTCAGAATAGTACATGTAAAAAATTTGTCGAAGATTATGCCATTTCCAAATTTGTCATGTAAAAATATATACATAAAATTTGTTGTGCATTTATGGCATAATTTCGACAAATTGTTGAAATGTATTTCCTATTGGATTTTCGATGTATTGGATATTACATCTAAACAAATTTCACCATAATCAAAGTGAATATTCATTTGACGTATGTACATGTCCATTGTGCATATCGAATAATAATGAAGTAAATATAAGAACCTTTTGCTTATGTTATCACGAGTTATAGGAATTTCACTATATTTCATTGATTTATTTACTCCTCATCTAAATGTTTTATTTGATCGAATGTATAATTATTGATTACTGCAAAAGCATATATAATTCTGTTTTATTCTCTTTTTTGTTCACTTCTTTACAAAAATGTAACTCAAACTATTTATCTTATGATGTGCAGTCTCCTCGATTCTTATCAGTTTTGTCTCAAGAAATATCATTCGATCCTGCATCACACGGTTGTTATTTAAATACTTGGAGGACATTCAATTAAATACTAAGACGTTACTATCCATGTTTTGTAAATTTCTCTATGGCATTTATCATGCTTCATCAGCATTCAAGTTCTTCTTGACATTAAAAATTGCAATATAATTCAATGTTGTTAAAAATATAAAGCATTTTAAAAAGTACGTAAACTTTTAAAAAGTTATTAAGCTGTTCTAAATTTTAATTAAAAAACTGCAAGTGTAAACAAAATGATTTTTGCGACTCAGTTTGGTTAAATAAACTAAACTCTTTTTCTCAACGTTTATGAAAAAATTTTACTACTGTAACTGTATTCTTAATTTATGAAATGACATTGTGACTTCGCATGATTAATTAAAATAATATTTATAAAATGCACACAATCCAAAGTCTGGTTAAAATTGTAATGTTTTCATTCAAATCAACGTCGAATCAAATAAAGATTCAAGATATATGATAAAATGCCATTCATTTGCTTTTTAGTACGTTTATATGGAAAATATATTTTTTTCTTCATTCAACGTTTTAAGTTAGAATTTTCATGTATTTTTCTTTAATAAAGAATTTTAACGCAAAACTACTCCTTTTAAATTTGTAAAATTTGTTTCTACAGGTGGTTCAGAGTTATGTCAATAAATGATAACATACTTTCAAAGTCAATTATTTGGACGTAATGCATAAAAGTAACTTCTCAACAGAATTTTTGTAATTTTTTAAAATATAAATTAATTAAAAATTTTACATGGCAAAATTTTCTAGTAGAAACTGTTCCACTATTTAATGAATTTTTCGTTTTACGAAATTTCGTAAATAATAGCATATTAAACATACTTTTGATTAGATTTTCATACATAATAATTTTTCACTTACCACTTGAACCCTGACTACACTACTTTCATTTCCAGAAATGTTTGACAAATCAATGCTTCCTCGTTGCCTGAGAATATTAGGTTTTGGTATACAGAACTTCATTTTCGGAATGTTAATGAAGATGGAATTTTAAAAATAAAAATCCACCGAACCTGTAATTATGAAATCAAATTCAAATTTCCATTGTTATCACGATTGAATGTAATGTATTGAATTATATCATTATTTGAATTGTACACGCAGAAAAAGGTCTGGTCAATAATAAATTAATTGGAAAAAAATAATTATTTCATAAATCAAACTATTCCATTTATTATACAATACTTAGTATATTATGAATTAATGTTAAATGTACTTAAAATTTGCATTTCGTTGATATTAATTTAACGACAACATAAACAATGTGTTATTATGCAAACACGTTTTGAATTAATTATTCAATTTTGTTTCTTTAAACTAATAATTTACTCGACTTTATTAAACAACGTTTCCCTTCAAATTAAATTGCATATTATGATTTCTATAGAATGAACTAAATTTTGCGTTTAATTCACATTATTTAACTAAATAAGTTACTTTATACATCATAATAAAATCATTTACAGAAAAGCTTTTTCACTTTTTTCTTTCAAAAAATTTCATTTCCGTGTAATTTACAAATGTGTTAACAGAAATATACAATTTTATTACCTTAATACTAACAAAGCATGTTCATAAAAATCTTAAAGTCATATTTTAATTTAAATGTAACAAATATTTGAGTTTTATTAAACAAATTACATTATAGTTGAAACGCCGACGATACTTTAATGGCATAATTATTATTTACAAATACGTTAATGATTTATTTACACGAAGCCGATAAAATAATTGTACTTACCGTGAAATTGTAAAATTAAGAAAAGCGACTTGTCTGACGCACCTCAAGTACAGTAACTATGTGGAGACAACTCGCGTATAAAAGATGCACGTACAATCAACATATTTTAACATTCAGAGTTACGGTAAAATAATAAAATTGTTGGTTGAATTGTAATCACGCACTTTCTTTAAACAACTGACTTCAATGACAACTCGAAGATGCTCGTTAAAATCAAATAACTATAAAAATTAACGTAAATATTACACACCTGAAACACTAAAAATTCTTTCTACGTATTCACTTTATGATATCTCCGGTGTCACTAACGTAAAAAGATATGAGTACACACATTAAGTTCTCACTTGCGAACAGCGATAACAGCTTGTATAGCTATCGCTAATTATTATCGTTTTGCACCTTATCGAACTTGTATACAAGGTAATGTGTATTGTCATTTCAAAATTTATTCTAGATAGAGTAATGAGATAAAAGTAATTTGTCATTATTAAGAAAAAGGATTTTACGTGATTTTTCTTCCCAAATATGGGCCTGTCTAACGCTCCTGAAAAACAGCAAGCATCTGTCGTGTTTACGTACAATATCGACTGTGAAATGCAAAAGTACTTGGAAGGTCCTTAGACATGCAAATCCTCGTTTAATAATAATATTTCAGTTAAAATTACAAGCGGCTGACTCAGCGTAATACAATCAATATCGAATTTGCAAATACAATGAAATCAATTCAGAATACTTTCTTTAATTGTTCTTTTTTTATTTTATAAATCATATTCATATGATTATACTTTTGGGTAATGTATTTATTACAAATCAACGATATACATCTTAAATTTCTGAATTTATATATATGACTTATTATGGAAAATTCATGTTAAAATAGCGTCTACAGTTGTAAAATTTAAGTTATATAATATTAGGTTACAATAAAATAACTGAATTTATTGAATATACTATCATTGTCTATATAGGACATCATAAAATTGTATCAAAAAGATAAGGCCCGATATTACCAGGTTCTTAAATGAATGAAGTAAAAATATTATTATACAGTATACATTTCCATTCGTGGAATGTATAAATTTTATGCAAATCCAAAGTATCGTTTCACGCAAAATAACTTATCGATTATTGCTTGAATATCGTAGAAAAAATTAAAACTAGTTAAGTTAACCTTTTCAAATATTGCAAATCTATTTAACGTTATACAAAAATTCATATCTAATATCATATTTAAACATTTATTAATAATCTTTCATAAGAAATTAAAAATAATAAAAACTTAACACTCACAAATTACCTAAATAAATAAAAAATGGAATCAAAATTCAAACACTTACATGATGCAATTTCACTTTTGTATTATTACCTTAAAACCAAGAATCATAAGGTTAATAATTAAAACTAATATAAATACTGTTATTCTAGAACATAAAATATAAAACATAATACATATCTGTTATCTACGCTGAGAATAGAATGATTTCATAAAATATGATCACTGATTGTGTACTGGAGGTACATTATAAATTTCGACATAATTTTCTGGCAGTGATAGAACTTTTACCGAGTGTGCTACTTTGAAACACGAGCTTGACTTTAAACAATACTATCACTGCCAGTAAATAATACTGAAATTTGTAACATTAATTTAAAATACGACCAGTAATTATACGAAATAATATTTTTGCCATCATAACGAGTCAAGTTAATATCTAGACAGAAATAATTGCAACCACAAATCTGTTTTTCCTCTTTTATTTGTATAAATATCGTATTATAAAAATTTATAGGAATAAATAACATTGGAGAAATGTGTTATAATCAAAAAAACTTTTATTATAAAAAATATCAGTTATCGTTGAACGCGAATCTACTTAAAACTGATCTGAATTTGTTCTGGATTGTATTATTGATACTATGGGGGGGGGGGGGGGGGGGGGAAATATTAAAGACTTTTCTTTTAACACCCTCCCCGACCCCCCGCACCTTCTTCACACCCTGATCCCCGTTTCCTTCTAGAAAAAAAAAAACCACTTAATCTACACAAATCACATTACGAAATGACATGAGTAAAGAGCAGTTAATGAGGAGTCTTAGTACGGGATATGGTTATCAATATTTACAGTGATTATATTAGCAGTCAAGAACAATCCTCAAGATCACAGTGATCT
>JABFOV010001355.1:0-25972 GCA_022817685.1 Aradophagus sp. ZL-2020
ACCAACACCGAGTCCACCAATGCGTACACACATCTACACGACACCTCACCCAGATCCTTCACAGCAGCACCACTACTGTGGCTAGTCACTTATTTAAGTCGTACTTGGATCATGCCGCTGTCTCTACTCCACTTTTTCCTAGTCTTGTGTTTTTTTTAAGCTAGTTGTTGTTTTGTTATTTTTTTTTTTTTTTTTTTTTGGCAGCGTCAGATGTTTGTAAGGGTCAGCTGGTTGGGGGCTTTTTTTTTTTTTTTTTTTTTTTTTTTTTTTTCGTGCAGGAAGAACGTGACATGTTCTTCTGAGAAAAAGTTTTTGTATACAAATTCATTATTAGTGTCGAAAAAAGTTATTATCTTACGAAAATAAAAGTTGTCAGAAAATAATGATAACAAATATGATATCGTTTGTCGTATGGCAGTGTAACATTGTAAAATGTTCTGAAATATATCAGTCATGTAATTGCATAAGTCTTTGATACAAGAAAATGTGAAAATTTTAATAATAAATATTGATTGACCTGTTAAACGTAAAATACGAAAATTGCACATGTGTAAGTAGGACAAGTGTGCACTTGACGTATTTCATCTTTCTCGTTGCTTCAGTGAAAAAAGATAATAATACTCAGTTTAAAAAGAGAATTTAAAATTATATCGTAGATATTTCAAAGAGAAATTAATTTTTTGCATTTCTCAAATTTCTTTTGAAATGTTCTAATTTTTTATACATATTTTAATTTCCTTATACTAACAGTTGTTATGATACAACAAATTGAAAATTTATATATTTCTTGTCACGTTATTGTAAACAAACACAACGCGCAACTACACAAAATGCCATATGGGTCATTTTACTGTCCTTTTATCATGTTTTCATATCAGTTTTGAAATTATTTATCAGCGAAAATGTACTACGAGGACATTGGTTTAGGTCAGTCAGCACTAGTAATATTTTCGTCGCTTTCTTGATAAACTATCCCTCAAATTATTTGTTGTTCTCTCAGACAATAATTCATATCAATCGACTACTTTTGGCAGATTTTCGTCTTTTTGCTGAACTAGATACCGTGTGTGTATTTGCGCTAAAACCATTTCGTAGTTTAATTTGAACGTTATAATGGCGAGAACACTTTTTCGAGATAAGCTTAAGATCTAGATGCACGTGTAATTTAAATCACTTACATTTGTTTCTACAACATATAGAGAATTGATATTCTCACCTTTACATTATGTCATAATCTCGCATATAATTACAAAGCCTCATGGCTGAGTTATAAATTCGATATTTAATCAGAGTATATTTCAAGAATAAATCATTGGTTAAAATAACACGATGAAAGTCAATTACATAAAGTAATAATTTATTGAATCCAATATTTACAAATCAGAATTCATTTTCAAAGTTGTTATGTTTTAATGAATTTCATCTTCATTTGTCTTGTGTATTCTACATAGTAAACTATATATTTCTTTCAAATATTTTGTCGTAATAAAAAAGAATTAAAATGTTTTAAATATACAATATAAATTAATGTAATAATGATAAGAAATAAAATAATCATGATATTTGTGCATATAAAAATATTTAGCGAAACGTTTTGTCACCTCACATCAGTTGTTACAAATAAGGATAATTTAAACAAGGAAAATAAAAGGAATTGTTGTTTGTATAAAGGAGTTTAATTATAATCATTTTGTCACTAGCATCGTAAACAAATAATATACATTTTTACAAGAACGTCAATAAAAGTTGATTTTATCGAAAGCGCGTCATCCTTGCTACGGTACTGGATTCAAATAAAAAGAATCGCATATACAAATAGTTTTCATGTATAATAAATTATATATTTTTTTGAATGGGATTGTTACATTTATATTTTTTAAAATTGTATAAAAGCAAATGTAATTATATAACTGAAGAACAAAATGAATTATACAATATATTTAATTATCACAAGTCAGCAGAATTAGTTAAATTCAATAAATGCAGTAAGAAGTCTTCGTTCAAGTCTTACGTACGGTTGTTTACATATAACCGTGCAACAATCCCACGTTATTTAAATATTAACAAATAAAAATAGTAATAATTATAACTTTTTACATACGTAAAATGCAAATTTAGACTAAAAATAAAACTAGCACATAACAAATTATAATACAATCTTTGTGAATACTCAAATTTGGATATCCAATTTGAGATAATTGGAACGTAAAATCACTGTTGGGTACTTAACACATACTGAATACAAATACGTATTGTGGGCATGTGTGTTGAAGTGTAAGTGTACATATAAAAAAGCATTGTCGATATTTTCACTTGAGTCTCGCTCGTCATCGTATTATTAATAACCATTACAATTATAATATCTACATTTATTATTAATCGATTAGCGATATTTACAAGTTTATTTCGTCTTGCAGCACTGTTTACGTTTACTGTTAAAAATATTTCTTCTTTTTGTCTCTTTCTTCTCTCTTACGACGATTTCGTCGCAGTTATTTTTGTTTGGACGAACATGATTCACACAATGATAACGATTTACATCGCGTGCTAAAAATGACGTATGATGAACTACGAACATTTTACATACCGCACACTGTTGGAGAAGCCATACTTTATCGTGTGAAAACGATGAGATGTTAAGCATGGGATTCTCAAATAAATTTACCTTTATTTTAGCGGATTTGACACTTCATCCATATAAACAAGCTTCCTATAACTCTTTGTTTAATTCATTTTTCGACTAGCTTAATTTTGACACTTCATACGAATTGATTCTCTTCCTCTTCTTCCCTCTCACTGGTGCATCCTCCATTTCTCATAACTGATCAAACTCAGCGCTTGGTCTCCCCAGTCTTGCAAGAGAAACGGGAGAGGAGAAAGACAGAGGAAAAATCACAGCAAGAAGAAAAGAAAGAGAAGTTCTCACTCTTCACTCAAGAAGTCTTTACATGCTATCACCACATTTACATTAGGCGAGGAACCTCGTTGCTCATTCACGAGCGACTTTCTTTTAGTCTCTACTCGAATCACGAGTCGTGCCTGTGCACTCGGTTTCTACGGTTTCCACTCTTTCTTCGCTTCCGTTTCGTGTCCCTCGTGAAAGCGACGTTTCCAGGATCATCAGCGAGCTGTGGATACCTGTGCACGCTGTGGATATCAACACCTTCATATCCATCCACAACACCTCTACTGAGAAGTTCATCCTTCTCCTCCTTAGACCAGTCTCCTCGACCTTGAAAACCGGCCATCACCAACTGTTTTTCAATTTCCCATGCTCTCTCAACGGCTCTCTTGTGCGCGTGCTTCAAAATTCTGTGCCTCTCTTGCTCCGGATCAGCGCCATATTTGATTACTACTGCCGCATCCGGGTTGTGCAATCTTAGCTCTTTCCAAGTGCCCGAACCATGTTCGGTAGTCTCGTGAGTCGAGACATTGAACATGCCACCTAAACGTCGTAATTCTTCCATATCATCCCGAATTTTCAACGCGTTATCCTTGACAAAGTAAAAAACGTCTTGATCATGGACACTGAAGTGCAGTGGCAGAAAGTATGAATTATTGAATACAGATGTGACTACGTCCTGCACTACACTATTCACACCGTCCACAACACTCACAAGAGCCCGACCGCCTACACGAGAAACCAAAATTCCTTCTCCGAATACGGCTCTTCTGTGTGCAACTCTGGGCAGCAGGTTTCGTGTTTTCGGTTCCAGCTTGAGCAAAGGTTTCGGTACAAAGCCAAGATCCGAAAATTTGTCATGAGCACGGTTTACTATACATTGCAAACCAGACATGACCACAAAATCAGGCGTCAGTTGAGGTGAAGTTATTGTGGCACTTGGCTGATAAACCATTTGCTTGGTATATTCTGAGCCTAGCATAGAAGATATGTCGTAACCATAAAGTTTTAACCAACTGTTCAGGTCAGTCATATACTCGACAGATTGCTTAAAATTGATAGGATCGTTGTTGCGGAAACGGTAAATAAAGATGTCCGTCGGGGTGTTTAATTCATTAGCCATTTGTTCCCACGCCGGTGTCATCCACTGGCCTACCGTTGGATCGTATAATCTCTTATTGAGGTAGATAAGCTTAGTATTAGAGTCGAAGAGGCCGCCGTGGAAGTCGATGGGCAAATAGAAGTCAGGGTTCGTGTCTTTGATAATCTTTCCGAATGGCGTGCGACGTATCTCTTTATACAAATTGCCATTAGTATCGAAAAGAGCTAGTGGAGAACCATTTTGATCGGTCGCAACATAGAATCGCTGTTCGGATGTTTCCACGGTCATCAAGAAATTTCTTGAGTCGTACAAGAAGCGGAAAGTTTTCTGGGATTTAGGAAAATGTACATGTGTTATAAGGTCAGGTGTTTTTGGATTTGCATAGAAGAATTGCGTGATATTTTCTCGATCATCATTCCAAGCAACCAACCGACCACGGTCATCGTAAAAGTACCAGATTTGGAATTTCTTGTGTTCAGAAGCATGAATTAGTTGTCCTCGGGAGTTGTACCTGTTAAAAAAAAAAGTTATATTGTTAAATCTCAAGAGAAAAAAATTGAAAAAGATATAATGAATTGCCAAATAAATACACTGCAAAAAAGTATTTTGTTTTTTGATACTATGGTGTCTTAGACACCAAACGAGTCTTAAATTGAAACACTTCAAGTCTTAGATATAAGAAGTGTCTCGAAATAAAATAGTTATTTTTGTAGTGTATGTAAATAAGTGATTGAAATTTACCTGTATTTATGTTCTCCACGAATTACTACGAAACCTCTGCCGTCGTATGAGTTAAATTCAACATCCCCATATTGTACTACTCTGTCTCCGCTATCATAACCTAATGTTATTTTTTCATTATGCTCCGTAACGCCTATAATATTTCCATTTTCATCATAAGCGTATTGCCAATTGCTGTCTGTGTCCGCAACTTCCAATACATGGCCATCAGCATTATACGTAATCTTGTCCATTCTAGTCCACTCCTTTTTATCGACGGAATCTTTTCCAATCATTAATTTTCTCATATTTATTCGGTTACGGTTATCGTATTCCAATTCCATTCGGAAAACATCTGATGACCTAATGTTTATCAGTATCGTTTTAGTACGGCCATGTTCATCAAAATCTGTTACCGTGAAGAACTGTTTGCTGCTGTCTTGCATAACTGATCGATTAAACAAGTTTCGATAAATTCTTAGGTCATTCACGCTCTCCAGTACTCCCAAATTGTGATTGTATTTTAATCGAATAGGTTGTAATTGTTTGCCGTTGATGTCAACGTCAATTCCAGATATTCTTGCATTTCCGTCATACTGATAACGGTATTGAGCATTATCCATACCGCTCTTGCTACCAAATTTGATTTTTTCATCTTTGACGATACCCGCATGGTACTTATATTCAATGCGCATTTCAAAGTTTGGTTCATTAATATCGATACTACGTACAAGACTAGTCGTTTCTTGATAAGTATAGTGAATTGATGACAGACCTGCAATATAAAAAAAAGTTATTTATTTAATTGTTAAGTCTCTAAATTACTTTTCTTTGTAGGATATGGACATATGCAAATTACATACCTGCGAGAGTTGTTTCCAATTTCCCGTTATGATCATAAATGTAAGCAACTTTTCCACTTTGATGTGGATAAACTTTTGCAAGAATTTGTCCATCATCACTGTAAAGAATTTCGTACGGATGTCTGTTCATTGGTGAATAATACTGGTATTTGTAAAATCCTAAAGACGTTTGCAGAGAGAAAGCATGGATATGTCCTCTGGGAGTAGTTAACGTTTGCAGAGCTCCAGCTTCATCATACTGCAATAAGTAATCGCTACCACGAGGTGTAGTTACTTTTAACGGCAAACTGCTGAACATGTCTTTAAATGCATATACCATGGAAGTTCCATCACTATACTTAATTTCAAAAAGTCTGCCAGCACGATCAAATCCGTATGTTTCACTAAGATCACCCCATGTCCAACTAGTTAGTCTGCTAAACCTGTCATATTCGAGTTCAACTCCTGCAAATATGCCGTTCTTCGGTTCCCATTTAATAGGTCTAGATGTTCTATCATACGTCATGTTCAAAAGCTCAATACGGTCATCCATATAGACTGCCACGGTATTTGTTTCTCGATCATATTCCAACGAAAGAAGCATATCACCGTTAACTTTAAGCTTCCTTCCAACTTGAGCAAGAGCTTTGTTATTGCTACGATTTTTATTGCCTTGCGATTTTTTCAAGAAATACTTCCATTCAAATCTGTTAGCTAAATCACCAGAAATTTCAGTGCGTTGTTTTGCAGGTACAGGATAGCTTTCTCCTAATAAAGGTTCAATTTCCGCTAAAATTGGATACGGCGTAGTGTCCGTACTAATGCTATGCGACCACGGAGTAACTTTGCTTACACTTCCGTCCGGTAATACAGTAGTTCTTTGTTCAGCCTCTCCAATTCTAGTAACGACAGATGATCCTTTAATCAGCATCGAAATCGGTTTTCGACTGTTTTGAGTCATTTTAACTACAGCACCTTTCAAACTGAGGTCGAAATTTAAGCTGATAATTTTGCCAGTAGGAGTCACTGCACTCGTTAGTCTACCAAATTCATCGTAATTGTACACATAACTCCGACCTGTACTATCTAATTTCGTTTTCAACAAACCAGTTGGACCATGGTATTCAAAAGTTACGTTGTAATTATCTGGTGTACTCAGTTCGTGCAACATTTTCATTCGAGACATTCTTAGCCTACACTTTTGACCCTTAGTGTTTTCAATGGAATTCACCTGACTGCTATAATCTCGTAATAAAAATACTTTATTGCCAGCTGCATCCGCAACCGTGCTTAATTTTCCATTGCTGGTATTGACGTTATATGTAAACAAATAAACGGTTTCCCCAGTTAAAATGTTCTTCGTTGCAATGTGTTGTCCGAAGCGATTGAATACATAAATTTCTTGCGTATCCGGAGAGTAAATTTCATATTCCCTGGCACCACTTGCATCGGGTATACTTGCAGTTACTGATCGAATTCGATAATTTGCTTGATCTCCGATATGAACAACGCCGTCAGGTGACACGGCCACGGCAGAGATGGTATTAAATTTAGACGTTGAAGCCAGATAATGATCAGCCTCGAAGCAATCGCAGCCGCGTTCCAAACAGTTGCATTTAGACTCAGCTCCAGCAAAAGGAGAAATTTTACCATCGGTGCTGATGGCTCTAACTCGGTTGATTCTTTGGGAATCGCTTTCGGCTATATACAAGTTTCCTGATGGCCCGAAGGCAATGCTTTGGGGCATCACCAAAGTAGCATGGGTCGCCAATTCGGTATCAAATGTAGTAGACGGCGAAGCACAGTGCAATGGTCTACCAGCTACTACCTTAACACGACCGTCCGGTGCCAACTTTAAAACCATGTGATCATCTATCATGTGCAAAGAGTTATCTAACGGATTGATCGCTAGTTCAGTTGGCCATCGTAAGTGAACTTCCTCGACGTTCAAAGTTCCTTCACATGGAATTGGTTTCCAATGAGATTTGTGCATGTGATTACCAATAATAGTTGTAATGATGCCATCTCTGTCGACCATCCTGATATTTGTTCCGTCAGCGAAATACAAGATATTATCAACCGATACTGCGACGCCTTTAGGATAAGCAAGTTTTGCATCACGTGCGAGAGCTCCGTCGCCACAATGAGCTTCATCACCGGGTAAACAGCGTTCTCCTGATCCAACTACAGTTTCCCAATTATGATCTGGATCTGAGTAATCAGTGGTGTTCCGCACACGTATTATCTGATGAGATTCCGGATCAGAAATGTAGAGAGACCCATCCAAAGGACTTAATGCGATGTGGTAACGATAAGATACTCGCGTCGCGCTGCAAATGTATTGATTATTTCATTACTAGTGTAACAATATATTGAACGTGAACAAGCATTAAAATATTTTAACGCTCGTACAAAATATTACTTAATTAAATCGTATACTTACTTCAATCGAACAATCGTCCTGACGGTGCCATCGACAAGGATTTTCCTAACAAGATTGAAATCCCCGACAAAAATCGATCCATCAGGGGCTGTTGCAAGTGCAACGGGAGCAAGTAATCGTTGTCTCGTCGCTTGCCCGTCACAGTCGTAACACTCTAGTGGACGCTGGTGTCCATCGCCCATTGTTGTTAATATGACTCTCGGCTTGTGTTTCAAATAAATGTTAGATCCGTCGCCCTTCTGGAGAATGCCTTCGTGGAAGTTATACCTGTGATGAATGTCGAGATTCCATCCACCGACTTCAGAAATTGACATGTCATGACCACTCAGTTTGGTAGTTTGTACATCCCAAATGATGTCTTTGCAATCATTATATTCGTATCCAACTTTAACCATTGCTGTTGTCACTCCATAAACCCTTTGTCTATAAACGTTGAGTCTATTCCAGGCGTACGTGAACTTAATCACTGGATCTGCTTCGAATGTTTTCTCGAATAATATACCTTCAATGGTTATTCGCAAGTGAATCAATTTCAACGACGATGGAATAACTTCAGGAGTTAGTTGTAGCTGAATTGTCGATAAGTATCCAGCTGCTCTCGAACTATGATAAACTAGGTTCAATCCAGTACCGGGAATTTGTAAGCTTTCTTGAATGACTTGAGATTCGGCGAGAATTGCGCTTTTGTCTGGACATGCACCCTGATATCCGTGTTTCCAGGTTGCGAGAACGACTGGTTTCATTAGGTCGTAATCATGAGCGGCACATGCGTGTGGAATGTGGATGACAGTTTTTTCGTCGCCCGCACTCATTATAATGTCATCGACTATGACAACCTGTCGGAGACGATATAAATAAATAAGATTAGAAAGTCATTTTTGAACAGTTTTATTACCTAAAGGCATTTTACGAACCTCATTCCATGGCACAAAGACAATTTGATTCTGGGGTTTGAACGACGATTTGCCAAACTGTAAGGTTACGGCACCTCCTCCATTGACTAATAGGTCGAACCATCCATCGTTTCGCGTTAGCGTGAAGCCTTCCAATGGAGTGCTGGTGCTTACTCTGACTCCCATAAGGCCTGTACCAAGTGATGTAACAACTCGTCCGCGAACAACAGCTGACCGGCTGTTAGAAAATAAACGATTAAATAACAGTATATATCATGAGCGGACATAAATACATAAATTTAAAATAAATAAAAATCAGCTCTTATGCAGAGCTTTATTCCTTTTGATTAAATACAGCGTTTGTAATTTTGTTGTTATTAATTTTTTATATTAAACAGGAAAATGTATACAATGAATGTACGACAATATCATTTCAAGTATAAACAATGAACCTTTGAAACAATAACACTGATAATTAATTAAGTCAATAATCAACTTTCGTTGGGCATAAACTTGATGTAGATATAGTCGTCATTTCAGTCTTTATAGTCAAGGATAATACACAATTGTATCTACATACATATGTGTATATTTATTAATTTATTTACGAGTAAACACAAATTCAGAAGCTTAACAAAAAAGGCACGAAAGACAACGTAGGAATCATAAAGTAACTTAACCATGCAACGAGTAAAGTGAACAATGAGAGCTCCCACATACAATGTGCGTATCATATTAAATGAAGTATATTATGTTGTTGTTGGCGGGATTCGATTGAAGTCCTACCCTCAACAATAACTTGTTAGAATCAAGAAGTGGCGAGTGATTCGCGAGAGATGATCTCATTTAATTCACACATACGTACTTGATGATACGACAGTTAGCGAAAAATGATTTACAAACAGACAGATCACATTTTTTACGGCAGTTACATTTGTATAAAATGCTACTGCGGCATCACAGCCCGTTCTTTGTTTATTTCCCCTGAATGTTTTTTTTTTTTTTTTTTTTAATAAAGAGTTAATGTTTCACTCTTCCCTCTTACCTTGTGTTGAAGTGATTCCAGAACACACTGATCGAGCAGCACGGACAAAACAGAGCTCAGGTTAAATGACGTGTCACGACGAAAATGAAAGGATTTTTACAAATAGGCAAAATAGGTTATATGGTTAGATAAAAAGAAATGGTAAATGATTAAATGATCCCCATAAAAGTAGTTTTTGATTGATGATAATACTTCTCCAAATGTTTTCTTTAAGAATTTCCAAAAGACTATAATTAATCAAATTTCAAGTATGACAATTCATTTCGATAGTTCAAGTAAAATCGAATGTTTGAAATCGCGAATGGTGATATATATATATATATCTTCTTTTTTTTTAATCAAAATGTACATTATTGTTATTTATTATCTTAAATAGAAAGTATAACATGACTTTAAATTTTAACTTTTATTTTGTTTAAATATTTTGTATATGCTATATTTTAACGTTTCACTCGTAATCTTGACACTATCGAAAAAGCTTGTGGTTAACATGGATTGGTACATTCACACAAGCTGCACTCTGGACGGACAATAGATATATTAGCGAGAGAAAGAAGGAGAAAATATGTAGCAATTGGTAATAATGGGAAAGAGTCAATTGGTTAATGCAAGACGCACACTGGCGCACACGTACTTACAAAACATACGTATAAAATTGTTGGGATGTGATTTCACACGGGTCACAACAACGCAGAAATTTTTACAGTTTTCCATAGTCATTCTGTGAGTTTTCGTCATTCAGTTGTAGGAAATGGTGATTTTAATAGAGTACAGATAATGCTTTTTATTTACCGTCAATGCGAAAGTCTTGTCTGTGTCTTTGATCGCTCGACAAATTAATTCGTAATTTTTCAGCTGTCAGACGGCGATATGTCTAGTAGTAATTAAAGCCTAATTGTACGAAACACTTATTCAGAACGGACAGTTTGATAAATAAATCAGGTCGTTTGTCGTAATTGTAAAAATACTACGTTTACGTCGAATTTCGTTCTTTCCGCTTTCAGCATGTCTCATTTACTACAGAACTTTGATCACGATTGAACTCACCTTTCATTGAAGTTCTCCTGACGAGCGTAGTTCTGCAGACTACCGTCATCAATGAGAAATTTCATCCTTTCAAAGAAGGAAGCAGTTATTGCTGGTGGTTGTTTTCGCAGAAGAATATCGATCGGTTTTGGCGCTGACACACAAAGTTGACTGTTACGGCACTCGTAATTCGAGCAACATTCAGGATCGGCGCAGTCAATGAGACCATCTAAAACAATATCTTATTGTTAAAGACGATTCATGCGCTGCAGCAGAAATTAGTAATGCTCAAAAACGTTTCACGTGAAATTAAATTGTTTCTCCCGCCATGTACCTTTATCATTGTCAACCCCGTCGTTGCAGTTTTGTTCCAAAAGCACACTACAGTCTTTTCCGTCCCAGCCTTCCGAACAGCGACATTCCCATTGTGCGTTGGTGTTAAACTTGCATTGTCCATGACCGGAACATGAATTAGGACAGCCCTCCATCGTACAGTGCTTTCCATTCCATCCAGTTACGCATAAGCAAGTGCCATTTTTGCACTGTCCGTGTTCATTACAACGCGGATCACATTGTTTGAGATTGCACAATTCCCCGGACCAGCCGGGGATGCACTCGCAGGCGCTATCCACGCAATGACCATGGGGACCGCAATCGATATCACAAAGTTCTAGAAATAAACGGAAAAGTATTAGTGAGCGCGTGAAAATGAGGCAATGAAAACGTCGTTTATGCTACAATCAATGTTAGTCCGGAAACAAAACAAAGGATTGGAAATGGAAACGATGCTGCTTTGATCTTGCTTTGTTAGTAAGGCAATTTCAAAAGCCGAAGGATTAATGCGCGTAAAGTCTTGTTTACAGCACGGACATTCAATCGATTAATCTTTTCGACCACCACCATGATCACCTGCAAACAATCGAAAGTAATTAATCGACTGATATTTTCGCCACGTTTCTCACCTTTGGAGCAATCGTCGCCAGACCACATAGGTTCGCAGATACAAGTTTGTGTTTCGAGGTCGAAATTGCCGTGGCCGCTGCAATTAGGAAGACACTGCAGCGCCTCTTTGTCCGTTTGACTGCAGTCAGGACCTTTCCATCCTTTCTTACAAATGCAAGTGCCTTCGGCGCAGAAGCCGTGATTTGAGCAAGTGGGATGTGGACAATCGACTTCCTCGCAAAACTTGCCTTTATAACCTCGCACGCAATTACACTTGCCATTAGTACAATGACCGTGTCCGTTGCAGTCGGGAACTTCACACTCGTCGTGACGTAGTGAGCACTCTTTGCCTTTCCAACCAGGATTGCATTGACATTCGCCGTTTATGTATTCGCCGCGTTGACTACAAAGCACTGGACAGACACTTTCGCTGCAATCCTCACCACCGAAACCCGGGTTACACTGGCAATGCCCTAATAGACACTCGCCTTTACCGCTGCAGCCATTAGGACAATTGTGCGTCATGTCTTCTGCTACCACAGCAATGAAGGACACCTCCTGAGGATCGCCATCATCATTATAGAGGGACAAAAACCAATGACCCGGTTCCATATAATGCGTCACTTCTTTCTTAATTGACGGCTGTAAAAGAAGAAGATGGTTTTTTTAGAGCGAAACGTTGATTGAAGAGAATGTAAATGTGATTATGATAATAATTATCTTATCAATTATAATCATTATAACCTGAATGATTGATAATTGTAGATGATGAAGTTTACTTTTGAACTTATGTTTATATTGAAAAACATATACTTTTGACTTTATCAAATTTGAAATAATATTTGAGAAGAGACGCAAAGAGAATGGCACATACAATAACACTAACATAAGTCGCTCGAGTGGTGCGAGCCTTGAATCCGCTTAGTACTTCGAGTAAATCGTATTGTGTATGCGTCGGTAGTGCATTTCTTCTAGCGTAAACGCCTATGCTGGCACCTCGTGGTATGTTGTAGTCGAAGCGCACGTAGGCTGGTTCGGATTGATAAAACTGCATATTCCAGTAACCGTAGGGTGATATTTTCTTGTTAAGCGGCTGCCCCAGACTGACTTGTGCGAAAGTTGTGCCGTCCGGTGGGAATGATCTTGCGGGAAAAGTTCGGCCACCTAAATAATTAAACGAACGCTTTATTATGTAGTTTACCCTTGGTTTTGCTTCAAAGAAATTACATTTATTTTACTTCTTTCAGCAGCGTTACTCTTAAAGATTCTTGTGTGTAACTTATTCTCTTTTTCGTGTTACCCTGTGATCCAAGACAAGGTAATGAATTAATAAAACCACCACCGAAAACAAAATTCAAGCTACAGTGCATTACTATTATTCAACACAAAGCTACTGTGACAATTGAATGATTATCAAAGTGAATACCGGAGTTAAAGGATGTGTGAAGCGTGGAAAAAGGCCGAGTACTTACTGTGTCACGCAAGACGTCACATTACCTTCTAGGATGAGTATAGTGGGCTCCGGAGGCATCGATCCGAAGCACAACCCGGATTCAGTTGTACTCGGATTTGGTTCGAAAGTTGCAGAAACGTCCGTCGAATTGGCAACCTCGTTATGATTATCGGTCAAACCTGTTGACGAGAACGTGGAGTCGTAGTCATATTGGCCACTGCTTTCGGTAATCTTCTCGAGCAGGTCGTCTCTAATCTCTGTCTCCGACGTAATATTCGATTCCTCAGAGGCCGAGTCCATGCAGGGGCAGGAGCATTCGCACTCACATTCGCCGCCCCCCCAAATCGGAGGTGGCGGCGACGACGGTGGCTTTGGTGGTGGTGGAACGTCAATAAGACCAGAGGGTTTCATCACGTTCGAGTTTATCGTCGCGACTTGAGCAGATGTTTGAACGGGATCAATATTAATTCCGGGAAAGCTGTTAGCATCAGTTGGCACATAAACAGACAGCACGTAAAGAGGCTTCGAAGAAGATGTAGATGCATCCTCGCTGGAAATAGTTACGTTCACAAGCACGCGGTGTGAATTTTTGCCTTCCCCGTGGGAAGGCAAATTCACTGTCTGCGTCCGAGTCGCTGCAGGCACATGCGATTGTTCATGCGGTGCACTTTCGACCGTTTCTCTTGATTCTGATTCGTCGATATCGATGTCAGAAATCTCGTGAAAGCGTTCCTCAAATTCGCGCAAAAACACTTCGTCATTGCCCTCCCTCATTATTATTGTTAGATCCTCCCGTTGTTTTTCTTTGTAACCACCTAGTGAGTGAACTTTCAATTTGCTCTGGTCAGTATTCAGTTGTTTGTTGGTGACCGACTGTTTCGCTGGCTCATTTTGCAAGTTAATGATTTCAACTTCCTCTTGATTGACATTGTACTCCGTTAAACTTTGCAGTTTCTCTTTCGAAGTTCCGTAAAAATGTTTGGACGCCATTCTCTTTTCCTTCGCGACATCAGGGATTTGATTAACATTAATCGCGTTGTCACTGATTGTGAAAGATGTAGAATGATCCATGTTTTCGCTCGTTTTTATAAACCCATTGAAATCCGTTGTACTATCGACTACATTGATTTTAGCTGTACTCAAGTGTAACGAATCGGGAACTAATGGATCTTGATAATGAAGAGGGTCTGCGTTTGACGAAGAAGTGTATGCGCTAGTCGTTTTGGGCGATTCATCTTCATTAATAAATCTTACATTGTCGTCTGTGCGTTGATAATGGTGCGATATTGTGGGGATTTCTGTGGTATCATCATTTTTTGTGATGGTAGGTGATGAGGATGAAGGAGGATTGTGGGAATGAGACGAAACATCTACATTGCTAGAAGAGTGAAGAAATGTGCTATCTGGTATTGTGGATTGAAAGTCAATACTAGCACTACTATCTTCGAACGTATTTGAACCAAAATCTAAATTCGCCTCCGAAATTGCGTTCTCGTGATCGGTGACTGATGGAGATGCTCCGGTTTGTGTATCGTGCAACGTGTTATCGAAATCACCATGCAGCGTCATTAACTTCGTGCGATCTGGCACCAAGTTTTCTACACCAAGCGATTTCCCAGTATCATGCAATTCAACCTCTCTACGTTTACGAACAAACACATTAGTTAGCTTACGATCAGCTTCATCCGTACCTCCTAAGATCGATTGTTGACCGGATCTTTCATTCGGCGAGGACTGCGATGGCGATGACGACGTTTGGTTAGCATCGAGCGCCGACGGTTTTGCATCTTTGCTGTCATCTACCAGCAATGTACAAGCTTTCGTTCCTTGATAGGACCAATTCACTATATTAGAAGCTGCAAACATCCAGTGAATTACTTCAATTAAAAAAAATACCGAAAGTTAGGGCGTTGGATATTAGTTTCGGCTATTAGAATGTGATACTTGGACGCACCTGCTATATACGTTAGGGCTGCTGTTAAACACAGGGATACCATAATAACGACTATTGCGAGGAGTTTCCAACTACACCAGTCCATTCCTTTACGAAAATGGCATCGAATGCTTTGCCTTCTCATAGGGATCATGGATGGACCATGCCCATATGGTAATGGTACCCTAATAAAATTACGTTCGTTATTACATTGTCGTTAATTTATTACAAATTTCAATGTTAATATACTTTTTCATTACGAAAGTTACTCTTTCGTTGTGCTAATAAATAAACGCCGATTAAATTATAATACTAAACGAGTTCTATAATAGTTTCAAGTTTGAATGTAAAAGTATTATCTCGTAAATAATTATTTCGAGGGAAACGAAGTTAGATTCCGCCATTTGACAGATTCAAACGGCTTTAAACATTGTGATTAACGAAATCGTTTCCAAAACAATATTTCTCACGATACTGCAATTCTATGTCGGAATAAAAGTGGGAATATATACACAAAATAAAATGTATTTTTATTCGTCAAGAAAAAATGATTGATTACTAGCTTTATGGATCCCGTTGACAGTGCTTGGAATAAACTGTACCAGTAAATTGAAAAGACCAAAGCGCAGCAGAACGTGAGCCAGAGATTGACTATAATCGATGCGTTTCCAATTCCGGCGATTCGAATAACAAACTCACGCTGTTATTTAGTTACGCGATGCATAGCTACCGTCGCATTCATATAATGAAGTTCTTTTTATTACGGGCAATACGTTAGGACTGCGCAGTAAAGTAGAGGGGAAAAAAAAATTGTAGCCGATGTCGGAACGAGGCCCTTGAACGAGTCATCACAAGGCTCGACAATTGTCCACGGTCGGCAGGAAGGCAGGGCGATGCCGATTTTTCGTTTGACAATTCGGACTCAAACACCGGTGCATTGTAAGGGTCGGTTTTGAATGGATGATTCATGATGGTGTCAAGTTCATTTCGAAAGCCCGGAATCTAAGATGCCATAACGCGAACGACTTAAAAGCAGGCGCGGCAAGTAGTTCGGCTATTCGAGATCACTCGTGCACACAACATTTGATATTGATAAAAAGTGTTAATGTCATTCGATTTTGCGAGCACGTTATTTTTGATGTAAGAAGTTACGTGCGTTACCTGTCCATGTTGTTCTGAAGATCAGCCTTTATGGGACTGTTGCCGGTAGATTGAGTCTTGTTACTGTAGTCATTTTTCGGTATTTCTGTAAAATACAAATATACAAAATTATGTTTTTACTATCTGATTGTAAATATTTGTCCAATAGATAGTTTTATCGTTTTAATAAGTATAAACTTTCATTTTGCTCTTTTTGTTACAACTTTTTTGAACGAGAAACAAAAAGAAGTGAAATAAAATGTAATATAGTTATAAAGGAAGCACTGCACTATATACCGTAGTTTTTTGTGAGTAATGAAATAAATGACAATTTTAATCACAATTCTTCCAAAGTAGAATTCGTTGATAAAAAAAGGTTGCTTTTAAAAATCTTTCTGCACCTTTTATTATGAGTTTCCTTTTGCGTGTGCAGTGAAAGAAAATAAAAAAAAGAATGTATAAAGTGTAATCACTAATTAAATACCGAGCGTATATCATGTGTTTTATTGTAATTTTCTAGTAGCGTTAAGACTTTTCTTATTTGCGCCACTCATACATTTTGGTTGTTTAAATTATATTGAAACATGTGATATGCATTCAGCATTCAATCAGTGATTGTACTTTATTAAATCAGCGCATACGGGCGAAATCCGTGCTCAACTTCGACTTGAAATTCTGTCGTAAAAGACTAATGACAATATAAATATACAAATATTACTTGAATCTTATGCAAAAGTTTTATAACTCAATCTTCTCATGTTCATCAAAGCGTTCCCGTGTATAAAGTGATACCATCAAAACATGTATAAATTTTGCCCCAGTCATATTTTTATCGAATCGAAGCGTTCTTTGAAAAAGCCTGTCATTTGATTGAAAAATAGTTTCGCCGTGTCTTAAATTTAAATGCGTATTTTGTCATGCTCTTCCCACAACCACATTTACAAGACAATGTAATCTCAGTTCCTTTTCAGTCGGTCATCAAAGTCATCGACATTGATTTATAAAACTGACAATACCCCGTCCATAGTCGAAAAATATTCCGCCGACAATGCCTTTTTGTTATTAATATTCGATTCGATTTCACGGCGCTGGGCATTAATTAACGGATGTATCACATGACCGCGTCAAGCAGTGACGTGTCTGTTTTGAAATCGCCGGCCAACTGTTACGAGACCCTCGATGGTCAATTGTCAAAGGGAGGAACGCACTTGAATTAATCACCAAGTGAAATACGTGAGCCGGTCTTTCGGTTTTCCAATCGCTCGACTCTCCTCCCGATCCGTTTCTATTCTTTTTGCGTACTCATATCGACCAGCGTTCTTTATCATGCGAGACGCGACGCTCTTTCTTGGCGCGCGGACTTAATGCACCAAAGGTCTGGGCGAGGGGAAAGAAAGTGAAGAGGAGAGGTTTTCTGTTGAATCGATAAGTACATGATTCACCGCGGTTTCAGTTTGAATTTCAAGTAACGAGGCCGTTGAGTTCATCGACTACGAAGGGCGAGGACTCCTTTAACTTGCTCTCGCAGGATACCGCAATTTGCGTATCCTCGCCCTTGATCTCACCAGCGATTTTTTCAAACTACTTATTAATTGTTGGTGAGGGTGTGAAAACACTCGCGTGTACTTTATTGAATCACCGACTCGACGGTCTCCATTCACCCGGGGGGGTGTTTTGAATTCAACAGCACTTGGAGGCCTTCATAAAAGATTGCTGGCAAATATCAATATCTCGTCGCTTAAAAATCCGTATACGCGGATAAGAGATGCAAAGTAATGCACCGCGGTAATACGCGCTGAATATAAATGCCAAACGGCATCAATTTATTCGACTTTGATGATTTCATTGAAAAAGTCCAGGATGTCCGTCTGGCGCGGAATAGAGGAAGACGAGCGAAGCGCGGTAAGCGTGTTTAAGCGTTGTTATGTGTGATTTCGAAATTGGGATCCATTATTTCAACAAAACCGATAATTTCGGAGGGCTCGTTCTTTTTTAACCCTTTCTCGGTTTTTGACATGAGGATTTGCCGGCGTGGGAAATCCGTAATAACTGTTCACTAATTAACGGTGTTGCCGAACAGGTTAAAATCGATGATTACGGTGTTCAAAGCAAAATCCCTGACTAGAGTACGTACAACTTCTTTCACAGTTTCATCCCAAACCACGAGAAGTTGCAGAACGAATCGGGAAACGCGGAGCAAGAAAGTTAGCCGTGTAGTTCGATCTGCAAATTGCATATTACGTGAAAAAATAGACGAGTGTTATTTTGTAAATGCCGATCGATATTGCGTTGTCGAAAGCTACATATTTGGCCATTCTGGAAATATTTCGTCAAAACGTCAGGCGTTTTAGGAATCGTCTTTTTCACAATCGCATTCTCACAGTTTTTAATCCGATTACAGCTGAGAAATTCGGATGCTTAATCTCGCTAAATTTAGCATTTGAATAATTTTTAAACGTCACTTTAAACGTCGATTTATTATTAGATTAAGTCTGATGATCGACATAAAAAACGTGATAAATTGGAATTAGTTCTATTATCCCATGCGGTTTAAGTACTCGCTAGTGTCATAAGAGAGAGCCAATAAGCGTCAACCGATCATAAATCACGACACTAACTGTCCCACGGTCTTCTAAACGGACCTTTGAGGTTTTCTTCTCCGTCATTCAGAGAGAAAGAAAGGCGAACAATGGAAGAGAAAGAATACAGATGCTTCTTCTACCGTTGCTCAATCTCGGCGCTTAGTACTAGGAAAACGTGTACTTTGTACTCGCGATGTCTTTCACATTATTTTATGAGAAAAAAATTGCAGTCCTGCAACGATCATTTAAATACAGCTGCTGTCATTCATCGAAGATCGTTCATTGAAAAGTTACATTCTAATTCAATTTTTAATTCTATTGTTCGTTTTGTTGAAATCTGGGTATTTAATATAATTTATTTAATTTCACTGCAAATTTAATCGAAAACCTAAAGCTGATGTAGCTAAATCGTGTTAGCTTTTTAAAAAGTTCATTGAGAAAATATAAACAACAAACGTGAATGAAATATAAATAACAAATAAAATTAATCAAATAAACCATTTAGATTGTTAAATCTGTAAATTATTTCTACATGTCAACATTGAATATGGTTAACTGAACATTTATTTTTCAACACAAATTTTTCTTAGAGTTGTTTTGCAAAGAACGACATTGATTAATTATTACAGTTGAAAAACTCAAACAATGACTAATTAATCTTAGAACAGCGCAAAGTTCACGCGATGAAATGCATCTCGGAGTAAGTGACGTTTACCTTTAGATTTGGTCCTATCGATATTCGATATTCTTTAAATTTTTAATAGAAGAGACTTTCATGTCCTATTTTGGTGATTTTACATTTAATGCAATTTTATCGCGCAATTCAAAAAAAAAGCAAGTTATAATTTAATTAGTCGTTTTTTTATTGTGTCTCCTTATAAAACTTTTCTTTTAAAAATCATATTATAAAAGGCTAAACCAATTTTCTAAATCTGGATTCCCAGACTTGTTTCATATGTTTCAAACATTTTTCAATTATTAAATTTATTAACTCAAAATTACATTGGAGAAGTAATTGAATATTTAATTTCCTTATAATTATAACTAGACATCATCACTTTGTATATATTTTTTTTATTTCACGATTACGTATTACAAGTATTTAACTTGAAAAATCAATCATATATTCTATTCTGATGACCATTGGTAAAAACATCTATTCCCAAGACGACTGATACCGTTGAAATGTTTAATTAGATTTTGACGAGAAAGGCATCTCGTCAACGTAGCATGAAAGTCATTGTTCATTCAAATCCCTCATGAGTGCTCAGATAAGATACAGACTTCGAGAATGAACGGCGCTGGCGTACTTCGAGGAAAATTTCTTCTAACTTTTCAGTGACAGCGTCACTTTGACTCACGAGTTCAAGGTTTCCGCGGACAGATAAGATAGAACCTTTGGATAGGTCGTATGAGAAGGATCTTTGAAATTTGCCACACGGGAGCCCTTAGTCTTAGCACTGATTACAACACATCCTCGACAGAACCGTCAAATTTTTTGTCCTATTTGTACTGACAAACCAATTTCATAAGAATTACAAAATATTCGTTATGGTTACGCTTTATATTGTAAAACTCACAGTATATTCCGTCAAATTTCAACTTCTAGATTTTATTTCAACATGAATTATAATACTGTTTTTGAAAACTGAGGGCGGAATTTACACAGATATTGGTCTTATAATGTTGATCAACGTATAGACAGGTTGTGTTTGTGTTTTCTACACAACAAACAATCCAATACTTATTTAAATTGCAATTTTTTGCCCGCAGTCAATTTAAGTCCATTCCGTGTCGTGTTACTCAAATAACAAAAGTAGCAGTCTCACTAATGAGTTTGCCGAATAATAGATGCGTCCAGTGAAGAAGAAGGAAAAAATTGAACGAGAAAGGTCAGAAAAAATATTCAGTCCAATTATCAAGCGTTGGAAAACACATTTCTCAGGCACACGCCTACGAGAATTTCCCTCGTGGGCTTTTTTACAGGTTCTCTCGAATCCGGGAACACGAGATAACCATCGTTTGGCTCTTCCAAGTGTTGCGGCAGGCTCACAGCTGCGAGGGATACTGCTGTCCATAATCAGACTGAAATTATCAGGTCGACTTATCAATTTGCCAGTTAGTAGGTATCGCTGCATTTGAAGTGGAACGAAATTAGATTAGGTTATTTCCCACGAATCAGTCGGCCGATAGCTAACCCGTGACAAACGATAATAAACTCATACGATTAAATGCCCACGTCGATTAAATAACTTTTCGCTTCCGGGGACATCATAATTCAACGCTCGCAGTGCATTCTCCATTCAATATTTTGCATTGAAAACAATATTAGGAATATTGTTCAGTCTCAAGATTTATTTTCTTCAGTCATTTTCATCAGAAATAAAATACGAAATATTTTCATCCTTGACATTTTCATTCCTTTTTCTATCGAGTCATTGCAACTTTAATCGACACTTTATTTGTCATTTATTCACATAAAATGTACAATGTGCATCGTATATTTTACGTACGGGGTGAAATTGTTACGTGTTGTGACGTTTGCTGGCTCGACTTTTGAAAGGCCGTTGCCGAGATCGTCGTATTGACGATTCTGACGAATTAAAAGGCATACTTACTTGGTATATTATAAAAGTTTCCGGAAGGAGTCCTAACGAGACAGGATGGTTCTAAGTCAGGATCACGTTCATGATCGCTGGCCGCGTGACTTCCGGGCAGTCTTCCGTTGAGGCGACTCATTGTTGGATTACGAGGTGGCACATCGGGAGGTCCCCGGGATGCCGCGTTATCCAACAAACACCCTGCAACAGCAAGAACAAGAAAGCAAACTTTAGTGCCGCGAAAAAAGGGGGGTGGCAAAGAGAGTGGAACGTGACGGCGCGTGAGATGTCTCGGCCCGGGGATTCGGCTCGGATAAATGCGAGCCGAGGCTTTTCTGGAGCGCGACGCAATTTCAGGCGGGCTCGTATATATACGCGTTTCATAATCCCGAGCAGATGGCAAGAATGAACCCTTTCTTCGACGGCGAAAGGGTTCACCCGAGCCGGCAGATTATTAGTGACATAGGTGGAACGAAGAATGCCACAAAAAGAGGCACACCGCGTGCAATGTTTTCGTAAGCAGTCCCGTAAGCGCCGCTCAGATTATATGAGTCGTAAAATAGCCTCCTTTACTATTCGCGTGGCGTTATTCTTATAAATATATATAAATACGTGTAGCACGAGAACATAACGATTTTTTGATATCTCCTTGCTGTTTGACAAAAAGATTATTCAGCCTCTGTTTACCGTGGCCAGCAATAGAAATTGCCCGTGTACGTTTGTGTGCAATGTACACACACGTCCACGTGTTTCGAAGAGAAGAAAAAAAAATTATGTCAACGTCGGGAAAATTGACCACCTTGCGTTTGTTGGTTTTGTAGTACGCTTTTAGTGCATTTTTATGCATTATGCAGTGGTTGTTACTTGTTAGTCTTGTAAATACTGTACATCGTGTAAACATTGTATAGATTTTTATATAGCACCCGGAGAAAACAGAAATGAGTTTGTTGCCAGTCCTATTACGTATTGAAATGAATATAATGGTGAATTTTGAACAAAAAAATACTTCAAGTAAAATTTATTAGTGTTAAAATGTTATTTATAAGAGGCATTCGAATCAATTTTATTTCGCAGGTTACAAAATGAATTGAACTGTATGCAATTTCTCATTAATATATTTGAGTAATTTTGTTCTTATTCTTTCTGTCAGCCATGTCATAAATAGGATTTAATTGGAAAAATACGGTTAGTTGAATTATTTTGCCGCACAACTGCCTGTTTTTTTTTTTGGCGTCACTTTTCTGGCGTCTTGTTTGACTTTTTTTTTTTATTTTTCAACTCGTTCTCAGACACCCTTATGTTTCGTGAGACTTTTCGTACTCGGAAACTTGAACAAGTGCACTTAACGTCTTTTACGATCAAACTTTTCAGCAAGTTTCGATTCTGCAGTACCTCAATAATCGCGGCAGGAGCCGCAGAAGACTATAGCAAATCATGAAATACTAGTCGAAATTACCTCACTGGACCAGTACTTTTTGGAGAATAGGTCAATGTTATATACATATAAAAGTCGGATGGGAGATGAGAAGGCCGTAGAAGAAGCGTTGTCTTCGATTCTTGATTTTAGCAACAAACTGCCGTAAAAAACCGAGCAAAATATCGGACGAAATCGAACTTTTACTTCGCATAATGTAATAAACTGTCTCGTTACACCAATATATGCGATCGAAGTTTGCTGAAGCCGCGGAGCATACAGGGACATTGAATTTTAATCACGAAATTGAAAAATAATGCATTCGGATAGGATATTCCCGTATGATTTACTCCATTAACGTCCTTATGATTGCGGAGGGTGGATGAGCGAACTTTGCCTCGTAAAAAGTTATATCGTATATGAATAATAAAAGTCTTACTCGGATGTAATTACTTCAACCATATTGACTTTCATTCGCAATATACTGGCGTCTTTGCAAAAACACTAAACCAATATCCGTAGAAATCGGGCGAATTTGATTTTTATGATCAAATAATGACAACTCGTTTCTATTGAATAAAAAATTGAGATCCGAAGAATTTTGCAATTTTCTCAGTCAGTTCAAATTATTTTATACGCCAATGAAAATTCGAGCGCGCTATTTGTTAGATTTTCATTTGTAATTTTATAACTTGATATTTTCACGTGAATTGGCATGCTTGTCATAACTTATGCACAAGTTTTAATGCACTCAACGTGTAATAGGTACGTGATCGTGCGGTCTGAACGTAGTTGTGTCGTAACGCAAAGATCATCGTTGTAACTCGAATTTCGGCAGAGGATAATTTGCGTATTCATAGCTCGCAGAGAAATTAATACAAATATAATCAGAGAAGTAATTTTGCAATTATAGATCACATATGTACACGTTTTGACTACGTTGACTATGAAACATTTAACAACGTATATTCGCAATTAATTTAATCACGAAATTCAATTCGCCGACTATGGATTTAGCAACGAAAACGTGGAAAATAATTCACCGTTCGAGTCAACGTCGGTTAGAAACGTAAATTGACACCGGTAGTCAAAGAACAAACAAGTTGGAAAAATGCCGATACATCATCCGAGCGTTTCGGCTTGAGTGGCTCCGCCGTAATCCATCTTGCGATGCCGCGCGGGATCTCCGAAATCGGAGAAATCGGGACGGCGATCGATTGGCCACGGTTTCGTTTCGCGTGCCATTCTGACTCCATTCAGGTTCGAGTCGTCACGTCGTGCGTGGCACATCGTTATTCTTGTTAATAGAAGGGGGGTCCGGGAATCTTATTGTGCCGATGTGTCGACATCGGCTGCCACGCACGAGAGTCTCAGGTAAGCCGTTAAGGATGCCGTCCGCGGTACAAAAGGCGCCGACAAAAAAAGCACGCTGCTTTAGCAAACGACGTTACAAAAGGTCTGCGCGACCAGAACGAAGTAGTCAAAGTGGAGGACTTTGGATGAATTGAATTATGGCCGGCTGGTTGGGCCCGTAAGTCGGGGCCCGGCCGACGAAGGAGTGCGGTTGTCGCGTAATAGATGCGCGCCCATTGAACGGCGAGGAAAAACGCGTAACATAATATCTAGGGTCCTCCGCGAGCAAGAGCCCAGAACTAATGGAATTTATTAGAGGATCTCGAGAGCCTCGGGTGCACCAAAAGACCCAAGAGTCTTTTATACCCGCGCTTCTTTTTTCGCCGTCGCTCTTTATCGTCTCGCGTTTCGGCAATCAAGAGCTCCCTCGTTGGCACTCGGGACGCGAACTCAACCCAACATGTTTTGACTCGCGATTGTCACAACAACAATGCCGCTCGGGCTATTCTTCGGTGGACGACGAGCTGCGTCGATTTCGCGACCGCTGGAACGGACGACGAAACACCGCGGTGGAACTTTACTCCGAGCGAGGCGCATATTGTAAACCCCGATTTCGGCTTGCAAAAATAACGACCATTCATACCGGCGAGTTGCTTCAGACGACGCTGAAACCTCCGAGCTTGACGGACAAGTACTTGGGAAACTTGGCAATCGACGTTGTACAATACCATTTCATTAGTGCAGTTTTTCCTCGGCAGCGGAATCTCTAACGCGGACCTCTTACCGCGGATAAAACTGAACGATCTTGTTTAATGTTTTGATTGCTTCACGAGAGCAAAAATACTCCCGGCCGTAACGAGGTACGTGTTGCGTTGGACCGAATGCTGCTCATACGAAGGCGAGTGTTAAATGAGAGCTTATGATAACATTGCCTTAAGATTGTATTATTTTAGTGCCGGTCCCGTATGATTGTCGGTGGCGTGGAACTTGAAAACGTTCGGTGATTTATTTTAATGAGTGGCGCGTTATTTCGGGTCGACAAAAAGTGCGACCGTTGCGCCAGCTCCTTGTCGAGGAATAATATTTACTTTGATAACTAATGCGATAAAACCGGATGGTAATTTATGATTTTCGGTCCGATTGAAAATATAATATTCGTTTGACCGTATTTATGAATTATTCACTGAAACCGAACGCCGAAAAAACAAAGTCTTGTTTGAATAGCCCAGTTTATGTGGGTGTGCCGGCGCGACCGTGTACTGCCGCGCGTTTGCCCGGCTATTTGTATTTATTTTCATAACAATGTTCACGATTTTCGAATTAAATCATCCCGCGCTCCGTAAGATTATCCTAATTTCGCCCCCTCGCGATGATGCAAGAGGATCGCAGCGTGAAAAATGGCTGACATTAATTTCGGTGCTACATGTTCCTTGCTGCCAGAAGATCCCCAAATATATGCCGCATTCTATTTATTCCGATCTTGCCACATTTTATTTTCTCCGACCAAATTGGTCACTTGCTAAGCAAATTGACTTTCGGGTTTGCTCGAAATTGAAGCCCGCGATTAAGAAGTAGGTTAAGC
>JABFOV010001356.1:0-25970 GCA_022817685.1 Aradophagus sp. ZL-2020
GCCAAGTACTTTTATGAAAGCAGACTCCAGTTTTAGCAAACATTTTTTTAGATCGTCTTCTTTTATTACCGTGCTTCGCGACATCGGAAGCCCTTTATTTCAGAAAGTTACGTTAAACGCGACTTTTAAAGCCGCTCGCGTGTGCCTGTTTTATCAATACCGCCGCAATTACTATCTAATCGTTGCATTGTTGCGTTCGGTGCCTGTGCACGATGTCCGGCAAATCTGATTAACTCGCAGGCATTAGTTTCGTTCGCTACAAAGCGCAGCTACAGGCGCAGTTGGCGCGCAAATTAAACGACCGGTTACAGTGCTGGCTGGAATTTACGCAAAAGTGTTTGCAAATCGTCGTGGCAAAGTTTGCGCGGAAATTCGCCGACGTCGCGCCGGTCGAAACGCGACTTGAATTTTGCGGCTTCAGCGCCGACCAATCCCACCCCCATGAAAAGCTCCTTTTTTTTCTTTCTCGGCGCCCTTACGCTACCTTGCCAGTAAAAATTAAGGCTGGGTTTATTTTGAAACCCTTAAAAGCTTATTCACTTAATTTAAAAAATGGACCCATCACTGTGAGACAAAGGTGTTTTAAAACAAGACAGGTGTGGTAGTTTTTTAAACCTTTGACTGTCTAAATTAAGTTATCAACATTTTCATTTAAGTTACTTTCACTATAAAAATATATTATAAGGTAAAAGCAAACATAAAAATTTTTGCTCTCCGACAAATCTTTGGTAACTTACTGGGACATGTAAACTGTATTCGAATATTTTAAAATGCCTTCTGACAAATCGTCGACAAGCGATTTTTTTCTACGAGTATTATTAACTTTCATTTTTCTAAACGTAAAATTAAATGATTATAAAGGAAATTGAATAAATTATGTCAATCTTTTCTAGAAGAGTCATACTTTTTTAATGCGCGAAACCCAAACGACAACGATTTGAGGACCAAAAATGAAATTTTGCAAAACTCTTACACGGAACTTGTCAATATCAGAAGTTTAACATGATACTTTATTAGGTGATAATTCTGAACAGCCGAACAACGACGGTTGTTATTTTTTCGGTACTGGCAACTGTTTAAACACCGGCGACCGCGGTCGGCAAGATTTCCGATAGAAATTTATTGTAAGCCAACGAAAAGCTCAGTCGTGCGTCGTCGACGCCAACGAAACGTCCGCGTAAATATTCGATATAAAATCGCGTTGCCGGACGCAAAGCCCGCCGATCCGACAAAGACGTCGAATTATGTGCGACGGAAATGCCGTCGCCCGGCACCGTACGTAGCTTGCGATCCGAATCGCCGGAATTATGAAAATTTCGATGCGAGCGGAGCATTCCTTCCTCCACGTACCTTGTCAGAGAATACTTTGGATTTAAAGTGCTTGTAATTTAATTCAGTTGCGAGTACGTGTGCTTTAATTTCAAAATGCGAGCATTAAAATTAAACAGTCTCAAAACTTTATTTTTCATTTAAAATTTTGATTTTGTACATTTAGAAGAAAATTACATTTGTACTTATAATAATTATAACAAAATTTTCTTATCTTAAAGCGAATATTATTTTGATTGTATAGTAATTTGTATTTATTTTACACAATATCATTCGTTTTCGATCAATACTGTATCTTTGGTTACTCTTAATAACTTTTGTCTATAAAATAAATGTTTTACTAAAATTTAAATATTTGAGTTAGAACTGAAAAATTTAAAAAAAAAACTTGTTTCAAAAACAAGATAGATTGTGAAATTTGAAGTGTGACACCAGCAGAACAAGCATTGTACGTTGATGTTAAGACAAAAACATAGTTTGTGCAAGTAAATGTTTAAACTTTTTCACCTACTTAATTAAAAACAAAAAGATAACACTCGACTAAATAATTCTGACTGAGTAAAAACAAAACAATCGTCTAGTAATTTTTACCAGTACTACCAACTTTCCTTTCTCCAGTGCTGATAACCCAAATTATCCTGATATTCTAGTCAAACTACCTAGATCAATCTCAAAAAGGCCAATCTAGTTAATCAAACTATTAAAATTGTTCTCGTCGTCCCTTTTTGTGATCGTTCTCGGAGCAAGCGAGCCGAGATATTCATAGTTGCGCACTGGTCTCTCGTATTACATCGGACAGAAACGTAAATCGAAATGAAAAAACTAGCCGCGCGAAATCTTGTTACGGCAATATAAATCCGCGCCATTGTTTTTACGGCAAACGGTCCCGCGCAGAAAATTGCTCGCCGGGCCGAATTTCGCGTCCGTGTGTTTGGCGCCCGGCTCGCCGAGGGTTTTAATTCCAATCGATACGAAGAACGAAATTATAATAATACTCACGTGGCGAGCGCCGATGCAGACAGCGGATAAAGCGAATTTAAAGGTACAGGCGGAATCTTGAAAATCAAGTGCCATTACTTATTATCGGATTTGGCCGATAGCGCGGGTGTTGCTCCACTTCTACGATCGAGATACAAAGCAATACGAAATTGACGGCGGGAAGAAGATCGGCAACTGATTACACGTGTATTACATATTTACTACACGGTTATTTCCCTCTTCCAAGCTCACCGGCGAGGTGCTTTTTATTTACGAAACACCCGCCGAAAGAAATAGATGGCTCAACTAACAATCGTAGATTACAGATTTAGCTGTTTGAAGACATTTTGAGAGAAGTGGATGGTTGAGTTGATAGTCAAGATAAGTTTTACTATCTATTGGCTGTAAAGTACGCGATTAATTACTATACAGATTTCGTTTTTGCGATTTAAAATTTAAAATGGAAAATTCCTTTTATTTATTATTTAAAATGTTTATTCATTATTGACTTAACAGTGATTAATAATAAAATTAACAATTTTGATTTTCAAATTGAGAATTAACAGAAATGAAGATACATTTTAAAATGTCACTGCAATTAGATAATAAATATTTGGAATCACGTAATTTCAGATTATCAATTTTAGACCAATCATTTATTCAGTTTAGATATTGAATTTCATATATTCTAATAAATTACGTAAGGACACTTCATTAAAATCACCGATTAAGTACTATATTTTTTAACATGTTACACAGAATCTCACATTACCATATTATTTTTTTCCGTGTAGCCATTCGGTCGGTTAATTAAAATTTAAATTTTATAATCTTTGTAATTGATCAATTGAAAAGTGAGCACTCGACAATTGGCTAACAACAATCTCCAGATACTTAAATTTACAATCATAGATTACTGAGCTAACAATATGAGATAGTAGATTTAACCACCTGTAGATTGTTAGCCAATCAAATTGAAGATTGGATTCATTATATCACTGTGATTGATCATTCAAAGTTACACTCTCATCTGACTAATATCGTCATATGTTTGTAGATAATTAAACCAGCGATCTAAATTTTACACGGAAAAAACTGATTGAAACAGTCTAATCCACAACAGTAACGATGTAAATAATGTATTATATTCTGAAAAACAAAAATACAAGATGTCACTCAACGTCGTTGTTTCTGTCTTCGCTTCTCTTGTATCATTGTTAATGAAGATTAAAAGTTAACTATTTATTAGTACAGGAATAACATTTTTCCGTGTATCAATTTTACTATTTGTTAATATCAAATTCGTAAGATTTACATTGACAGTCGAGGTTCCTTTTCCGATCATTAATTAGTTAAATTTACAAACTCACGTTAATAATCTTACTATCTAAGATTGTTGATTCAGTAATCCATCTCTCGGTGGCATTCGTACGAAAGCCCAAGTAGCATTGAGAAGGGAATTGCAGTTAATCCACCGTATGAAGCCGTTTGTCAGTTTCATTGCATACAAAGCAAATGGCTCGCTTTTTAATTTAATTAACGCTTTACTGTAATTTCTTACAAAAATTACGGCGCCTTGCCAGGGATGAGAGTTAATTTGCATAAAAAAGTGGCACGCCTTTTATCGCATTATTCTTGCCGCGCGTTTTACAATATTTTGAATAAAAAGTTTCGCCGAGGGCGCGCGTATCCCGGGAAACATTTTCGCGCGGCCTTTGTCTCGGAACGTTACGAAACTCTTACGCGCCACTTCGTTCTTAATATCACGCTGCGCAACAGCATGTACACATTTCAACGAAATTCGATTACAAGTCGGGCCAGTTGATTTCAGGCGCCGTATCCGCCGCATCTCTGATATGTTTACACCAAGATTACGGTCGGTAGAAGTTAATCACAATTTTACGGCTGCGCTGAAAATAATTATCAGATTCGTATTTAAGCTAGTATTATGACACTTTTGAAAGCTCGATTCAAGTTTAACTTTCCATATTTTTATTTATTTTTGTTAAAATAGAAACTAACTAATTGTTTAAGGCAAAATTAACAAAATTTCAAATTGAAGTAGGTTTTTTACAATAGAATGAATTGAAAGAACTGCTTCATCATATGAAAAAAATGTCTTTTATATCGTTTTTCAACAATACATTCTTCAGTAAATGAAGCGCAAATTGTTCTTCGACTGTATAAGTTTTTAAAATAACTAATATAGTTAGGATTATCACATTTTATTTAAGATACCAAGTAATTGCTGCATTCGTAATTCACAAATGTGTTAAAATCGTTAATTTAAATCGACGTTTTGTTTAATAATAATAATTAATTTCTACAATTTTCCATGAAAAATAATACGTCTTTGCATTGAAAATGAATTGGGAGTTCGTTTGAAAATTTCAGTGCTTTTTCAATGTGTAATTCACACTGACGTTCATCGGGATTCGAAGTTAATAACAATTTTTCCATAACAAATTGTAAAGGCGTTTAATTAGTTACGTCATTTAATATTTTAATAAAATATTCATTTTAATTAAATAAATTTTTGAATAAATTCTACGAATAATATGACTAAAACAAACGTTCTTCATGCAGAAAAATACTATAAACGAGTATTTTTATTTTTCACTTAATTATGATAATTATGATTACGATAGTGTTTGTAAGCTTTTGTATAAAAATGTATATCATCACGATGTTAATTAAAAGAATGTTTAGAAAAAATTTTGCGATATTTGTTTGTCAGAGTGTAATATTTTTCTCCGGCAATTATCTTAGAATTTAAACAAAACAATTTTCTTGCAATGTGAAAAATAGAGATTGAAAATGAAAAAGAGGAAGACAAAGAAAAGAAATAAACGGAAAAAGATTGATACTATGATTCAGGCCGTCTGAAATATGATAATTCGCGCGGCGCGATGTCGCAAAAGCCGCATAAACTCGTTACATTAAGGATCGGAATATCAGCAACTCGCATTAACCAGGAATGCATGATTCGAGAGTCTGATTGATTTGCTGCAAGTTGCCCGGGGTGAATGTTTCGCGGAACTCGAGTGAAAAAAAGTCGATGCTCCCGGGGCATCCGGCAAATTAATACCGGTGCCTTATTTGGAATTTCTCCGGAGTTTGCAAGCTCGGATTTCGCTCATCAACAATTAAACGTCCCACAAAATTTTTCGTTTTTTCATCCAACGATGAAAAGATTCAATTCTTTTGAAAATGAAATTAAAAATTTTAATTTCATTTTAATAATTTGAAATTATAATTCGACAATGATCGTGTACAAATTAAACTTCATTTTAATTTCATGTCGAAATACAGGCCAATTTCTTAATAGTTGTTCAATCAAAATTTTACATAAATGTAATATTGGAACAAACTGTATTAAAATAGAAAACGTAAAATTAGGTTTTTAAAAGTAAAAGTTTTGATATGGCCATGGCATGGCCAACTTTCAAAATTTTTCCGAAAAAATATTTGAAAAATATCATTTTGCGAACAAAACAGAGGGAAAAAATGAAGACGAAATATGGGCGACGATCCACATGAAACCGCAATAGGTCGCGCGCGCTTGCACATTCCCGGCCAATATTCCCGGGGATGTCGAATTCGGCGCTCGCTGTAAAACTTTTATGCTAATTTTTTGCCGGCAAAAGGCGCGTGCACGCTCTCGCGTTCCAGTTTCTGCGCATCAATAACAAATCAAATTTTCAAGACGATTGAGCGTTCGTTCCGCGCTTTAGCCCTCTTTTGCGCGGCATTATTTTTTATTGTTGTACATTTTTATTTCGCCGCTCGTTTTTCGAAGCCGTTATTGACTTTTGCCGAACAGCGCGCGATTCCACGAGCAGATAAATATCAAAATTCGGACAAAAATTGTTGTCCGCCAACATTCCTTTCTCTGTATTTTTATTTTGTCCTGCTCTTTCGTTTTTCCTTTCTTTCTTTCCCCTACAATTCACCCGGATTGTCTCATTTTTTCATTTTCAGCTCGCAAAAATTGTTTATACCCCGCGCAAATATCGCAACATTTTTCCCTGACGTTCTTTTGTCGCGTTATTTTGCCAAGTTTTGCATAATGCGTTTGCCGAAGATCTTGTAACTATTTTGTCACAATGTTCTCAGTTGAAAGATTAGATAAAAAGTTTTTACAACTTTTTAACTGCGATATTAAAAGATTTGCGAAAATCGCGGAGGCGAAAATGAAAAAAGTAAATAAAAAGGCGGCAAGAAAATGTTAACGGCGAAGAATACGGGAGAAAATAGAGGGACGATGGAAGGAAGAAGACGAGAAAGAAGAAGAAGAAGAAGAAAAAGAAGAAGAAGAAGAAAAAAAGATTGTCGTGAGCGAAAGTATAAATTTTCGAATAAAGCCTCGCACGGTTTTAAAAATAAATTTCGGGCGTTTTTGTCGGAGTAAGACGTTCGGTAATAATACGGCGTACTTATTTCTAAGAAAATGTTTTATGACTTTACCTACTTTTTAACGTCACTTGATAGAAAAATTTACTACGCCGTGGTACGTACATGAGTATGTATGTAAGAGTACGTTATGACATGCTCGGCCTTTCACCCGGAGGAAACGTTCTTATGGAAACCGTTAAAATTTATAATTGTAACTCTACGCCCGCGTCAAAGTAATTTATTTAATAATAATGATCGCGAAAATACGACTCTTTCAGCTCTTACGTTTCAGCGATTTTTTTAATTAAACTTCTTAATATTCCGTTATTTAAATATCAAATCCCTTCGTTCTAAGGGAAATATTCATTAGTTAAAATTACCAACTCGAAGTTAGAGTCCCTTTCTTAACTACTATTACGAAAATATAGGTTATATTAAGCAATGAAACAGCAAATTTCATGGGAACTGGATTTTTTTCTTAAAACAAATCCTGGTGATAAGATTCTGAACATTTGATTTCATAATTCTGTTTTCTAAAATTAATTAATGTTATTTGCAATTATTGCCTAGGTTTTTTCTTCAGATGTTAAAAATTCTTGTCTAAGGAGTTTTTTCTTTTGTTTCTTCAAAGAGTGCTAAACCAACCTAAGATAATTATCGACGGCAGTTTGCGAACGAAAAGTTAAAACTCTGAAGCGAATCGTAAAAGTAGAACGCATTATTTGTTTATCGCGACTAAATTATTCAAAGCGCAATTAATTGCAATTTATTCTCACTCGCCCTTCTTTCCAAGTACGGCATAAATATTCCGTTTTTTAAATCACGAATCGCGAATGTAAATTTCAAACGGCCGATGATACATTACAAATGCATTATCATTCGCTTCCACGTGCCTTGCAATTTTCATGCCTCGTTTTTGCAGCGTGCCTTTTCTCAAATATAATTTCTCGGTCTAATTGAAATTTAAACGATCGATCCGGGGCCGTTTCATTCGCGTAATTGACTTTCAAAAATCGACTGGCCGAAAACTCGGTTGATTCGGATCGCCCGATTGCGCGCGCAAAAAGCCCACCTTTTTTTCCCGCCAATTATTTGCAAAACGAAAGGGAACAAGTGGGCAAAAAGAATTAGGCGCGCGGCCCGCACAAAGACAAACCAATTTGTCTAAGTTTACAGTTAAATTTGCTTTTATTTGACTATGGATTTAAAACCGGCTTCCTCGAGCTTCATTAAAAACGTATTGTTTTTCTACACCGACTTGGAAGTGCTCCCCTTCGACCCTCCTTCTTTTTTACACGCAATATCATCAATCGCATTAAGGCTGACTTTGAAATTAACTTTTCGGCAAAAGTGCGCGCACGGCGTAAAAATGTTATCAACCGGCGAGTTGAAAGCAAAGTGAATTATTAAAACGTAATTTTTATACCAGACGAATCGCGCAAATAATCATCGAATAAACCGGTTTTAGTTTGCGAAATTTCCGTGAACGAGAAATGTAATTATATTATTCCTTCAGAATAACATATACGATTCAAGTGAAATAAACACGTGCTGGCTAATAAACTTGGACGAACTCTAATCATCACGTTTGCTTCATTTTTCCCCTCTTTTTTTTATTTTTTTACTTCAGGTTGAAGAAATATTTTGAAAAAGTCATTTAGTAAAGTGACGCTCAATTAAAGTGAGAATTAACGATAATGAAAAGACGAAGTGGACGACATTAAAACGTAACATTTATCACAACATTTTTCCGCATTAATGATAAAAACATGTTACTGGTCGTTCGTACTTTGAGTTTGAAGGGATTATAAGTTAATGCTCGTGAAAGGCATATTAGGGAAATTAAAATGTCGCCGGGGACAAAAATCGTTCGCGTAAATTCCTTGGCGTTCGCGCAAAGCGCTTTCGCGAATTTGAGTGCCGAGTGTAATAAGCTCGTGATAAATGCTCGAGCCGAACAACGGGCCCAGCGATTGTCTTTATTGTTAACGAATAAACGACATTCGCGTTCGAAGCCGGGCGTTCGTAATAATTTAAACAAAACAAACAACGACCGCCGGATTCGGCGAAATAATTACAATGTGGAAAGTTTGATCGTTAAACAACGTTTTAGCGGGGCTTACAAGGGAAAACGTTTTCGCGCGCGTAGTTTCTTGAAAGTTGCGCGACTGCACTCGGCATATTGCTACTTTGAGGAGAAAAATCGCGTTCGGTCGGACAGAATGCAAGCATTATTTTCGAGGTTGTTGCGTCAGTTATTTATTTCTAAATGGCGCGAGTATACGCCGGGATAGAAAGTTGACAACAACAAAATCTTGAAAATGTTCTTCTGGATTGCAGTGCAAAAACAAGTGTCTTGTTTCGTGACATTTGTTATGTCAAAGACACTACAAATTCTACCTTAATTCGTCACAATCTGCGGCGTTTTTCGAAATGAGCGAGATGATTGAATCGTCGAAAGAACGCAGAAATTTTCAATTCTGATCAACTCATCAATATTATAAGTGACGTATTCATTTTGATATACTCAAGAAAGTTAACGTTTCTTCCATTAAAAACCGATTTGACGACTGTTCCCTTCAACATTGAAACTATCACAATAATTTTAGTTATTATTACAAAATTGTTCACATTAAATAAACTATGGTAATAAATAGAACACTTAAAACTATACTTAATTAAAATCGCTCGTTTTCGTTCGCCGCATAAGAACTGAAACATAAATAATGCTCTATTTGGCAAATGTTCGTTATGCACTTTTCACAAGCGAAAACTCCGTTACAACGACCCAACGGATTTATTCTCAACTGAAAGTGGCGCTATTTGAATTGTACAGCCAGCTTTGAATTGTGCGATTATTAATATTATTTGTAATACGTTAAAAGGCCATTTTCCAGTGTTGTTTCGTTTTTCGCGAAAGTGCAGATTGCCTCGCTACTACGAGATTAATGTAAAATGAAATATATGTTCATTTGATTTATATCAAAACATTTAATTCATTTTTAATCCATATTGCCTTTTAAATGATATACAACAATTCGTGAATAATCCTATTGCAAAGCGAGCCTTCTCGCGATCGAATCAATAAAATGCCCAAACATTTTTATGATAAGTTACTATAATACTACACAAATCTCGATGTTGAATCGCATTACATTTAAGCGTATTTTGTCTTTCTCATTGCATATAACTTTTGTCGAGTCAACCAAGTTGATCGACCGTCAGTTATTCCATGCGAATTATTTTTTGACTGGCAGTAGCTTTGCGAATATTTTGTCAATATGTGTGTTTATCTTTTTTCAACGCGCCTGGTTCTACTCCGGCATTTCTTTTCAGCCATTATTATTATTATCGTTACAAAAACATAACGCCAACAAACTTGCACAAAACAAACGATTCAACGGGATTCCCATCATAATTCGGTCAACACTCGTAAATTCATTTAAGAACAAAAATTTTAAAATATGCATGCCGTTTATTTGCGATTTTTACCGACTCCATCCATTTCAATAATGTATCCGACTGTTTCACCAGAACGTCCTAATCTCGACGAGACGCTATGAATAGTTTAAGTCCGCATCGACGTTGCTATTCATTTATGCGTATTTCGTTTAACTAAAATTGACTTTGAATTAATAATTGACTTACGATTTTAATGCACACAAACGAACGAAAGTTCCCTCGAACGCTCGGAGACTTTGCCCGATTTGCTGGCGACCCAAGTTTCCGCGTTACAAACATCCCACGTTTTTCAATAACTCGCCTCACAGTTGAATCCAAAAGTCCGAGATTACATAAATTTAAATTAAAGTAATTAAATTATTGCCGATTAACTTCTTACGACTTTACGAGACAATAACGCGACAAGTTAGTAACTAAATTAGATTTTTTTCGTTAATAATTGTATTTTGGAACTGGTATCACTTTACTGCACAAAGTTATCGAATACGCATTTTCGAGAATGTGCATTTTCGAAATAAACACATCGAATTAATATCCATGCAATTATTCTTAATTCGATATCAAATCAATAAGACGTTAAGAGTTACACGTAAAAATGCTACGTAATTTTAACATGACTTACATGAGAGTTATCTTTATTTATATACCCTTAACATTTATTTAAGAAACTTTAAAATAGCATACATTGTTTAAATAATAAATAAATGTATATAATACATAAATAGATAAATAATAAATAAGATTGCAATATAACAAAAGGTGCATAGTAGAAATTTATAAGGTACCAATCGGAATGTAACGCAAGGCGTTTACAATTTATTATTACATTCCGTTAAAGAAGAACCAAAATATGTTTGTTTAACAGAATAATTTTCAAAGCAGTCACATCGCGTTAATACGGCAACCTTGATTTATATCAGACTTTATCAAAAACGGTCGTTTGATGCTGGGGAAAAAGTCATCTATTAGTATACAACAAAAAAGTGATATTTATCAGGATGAAATTATTTTTCGCGAGAAAAAAGAGCAAAATGCGACGTCGAGTCCTAATGCCGTGCTTTTTTGGCGTTCTGTTTTCTTAATCAATACACGTATCACATATACGGCCGCACATTAATCTTTGAGGCAATAATGCCTTTTTATATTCAGTTCATCAAGTTGCCGGGAATAAATGAAAAGGCGCGTGTATTACAGCAAAAATGGCTTTCGCGTGGGCAAAAATTACACAGAGTGTGTGCTAATTATGATTCATAGGGAGAACGCAAATTTACCGGTACGATTCTCTAACTTATACTTCCTCAAAACATTTTTCATCGGTATAAAGCTGCTTTACAAAATGTGAAATTATAACTTTAATTATGCACGGCTCCGCTTTCTTCGTTTACTTTTTTTCCCTCCTCCCTTCCCCTGGCTCGCTTTTTTTTGGCGGCGTTGCGTTTCAAGAGGCAAATAAAAACGCAAATCTTTGCAAAGAATTCCACTCCGTCGAATACCGCCTCGTCCTCCCGACGTCCTTGTCTATTCCTTATAACCTGCAGTTTCTTTACAATAAAGGAGCAAACAAACAAATCGCTTGCCACGCATGTAAGTGGATTTAAACATTTTTTAATTAAAATAAGAACGATATTCAATACGAGCGATCCTAAATGCGGAAAATACATCAAAGGAAACATTCGCTGGTTAAAATAACCGGCTTGTTTTAGTTATGTTTCTGCTCATTGTAGATAAAAAATTTATCGAATCAAGAATATTTTCGTCAATGTCAAAAATGAATAACATGTTTGTTAACATTGAAATTAAAATGTGTAATATATTTGTTAATAAAGTTTCATTGAAAAATATTTTGTAAAATTTACATACTGAATAATATGATGTATATAATAATTCAATAGATAAATTTATTATAATTTTTTAATGTCATAACGTTAACTCAATATAAATTATTATATACATTATTATATATTAATGTTAAATCTACATGTTTGGGATTGGATTGATATTTTTTGCATAACATTTAGTTTAATGTTGGTTTAAATCATTCAATGTAATTAAAGTGATTCATTTTGAAAAATACATGGATTATTGTCATAATTAATTACCCATATTATAACTATGTATTATTATTTATTTATATTATCACTATCTTATTAACAATTGCCAAATACAAGTATCGCCACAATTCTACCTCGTCATGCTATTGAATTTACAAAATCATTCATGACGCTGTTTTTCCCGGTGCAATAATGAAACGATCAAAAACTGATTGAAATTAATATTGTGGGGAAAGACATTTAGTTTAATTCAGTTAATAACCACACCGAGAAAACGATATCGTACAGCATGGATTGTACAATTTCCAGTATGCTGATTGATCGAAATGAAGCAATCTAGGAATGTCATTGGCTGAAAGTAGTTACGATATGATATCGTAAACAGTTTACTATATGAAATTGTCCACGTTACAATATATCTTGTAGTGGTTACAATGTGGTTTTCTCAGTGCAGTTTTTCATTACATTCGCAAAAATATTCTTTGTCTAAAAATTTTTTGTTTTGATTGTGATGGATTTACGTTTTAATATTTTCTCAAAAGGAACAATTTTTTTTCATTCAAAAAAATTGTTTTCTTTCAAAGCGATTTCAATGAAAATATCACTATTTGAAATATCATATATATATCAATATCAAAATATCAAAAATATCACTATTTTTTTAAATTTTTTTACACACTAATACTTTTGATTTAACAAAATTTACTTTGAACGACAAAGATTGCAAAGAAAAACATTATTTTTATCGAAGAAAAAGTGAGATTTTCTTCTTGCGCGAAGTATGTGCACGAATTTGCAACGACGATAATAAACTGAAAATAGAATAGATAAAGGCGCGCTTGTATTGTTCGGCAGCATAGTCAAAAAAAGGGAAGTTTTCACCACGCGTTGCTATTTAATAAACATCGGAAGAGCAAAAGGCATACCAATGAAAGAGTCGAGTACAAATATACACCGGATTGAAAAACAAACGTTATACTCGATCTTTTGCTTCGACAGTAAACTTGTGATATTGAATTTTTATGTCGGATTATTTACTCGTTTTTAATTATTTGTACACATTGATTGCACGCAATAATTGTGAATATTATTTTTTCCGAGTATTGATCGCGAAAAGTAACGTAATTCACTCTGTAAAATAATTGCACGGCGGAATGTTTTGTAAAACATTCAGGCGCGGTTTTCAAGATTTTCTGTAAAATAACGTACTTCGCGATATAATTTTGACAGTTCAAAAACACTCGAATTTAAATGTCAGCTTAATGAGAATTTCGATGTATATATGTATTCAAACGAAGTGTTCGCACTACGGTTCGATCGAATGCGAAACAACATTTCCACGTCGCGTAAATTATTAACGCTAACGTTTTAATTTGAGCAAAAGACATCATGTAATTTTCGGTACGCGGACATTAAATGAGTTGTTCACAATGTTGCCATAAGAATTATTAAGTTATTTTGTAAATGATTAAAAACCGCGTTTCAATGTTAAATTGCATGTTGAAACAAGTGAGCGAAAACTGTCTGTTTTTATATACAATGTATTGCATTTATTAGTTTTGAAAGCAAGCTTATATATTTTTCACAAAAAAAGGGGGAAAAAAGAAAACTGAGAAAAAGGCAGGAAAAAATGTGTTCGGTATTTACAATACGCGTTGTTCATACGTACGTTTACGTACAAAATAATTCAGGGTGTAAAAATAACCCGTCAAGTGAAAATGTATTAAAATTGTGATACATATTATTCAGCCATTTGCGGTAAATGACTGACAGTAAATGCCATTTTTTTAACGCAATTTTTTTGCCTTCTATACGGAAATACAAAAAAAAAACAGTTACAAGTTTGATAATTTCGTTAGTCTATTTTCTAATTTGAAGCGAAGAGCAACGCGCCTCGATTCGAGTATATTTTTATTAAAAGTTGCAGCTTTTTTTCCGGCGCGCATCGAACTTTGCAATAACGACGGTCATCGAGAAACTCGGAACTCGTCGATAATTTATATATTGAATAATTTTTAACGTGGACTGTGCCGTTAAGTACCAGATATCGGATATTCCTTCATTATTAGTCTTGGCTGAACTCATTAATAAACACCAACACACGTATATATACACACATTTATACATGTATATATGTATATACCAGGGCAGATAATAATACCGTCTCAAGTGCCACAATGTGTAGCAGTAGACGCAACTGATTTCCAATAACTCATCAGTGTAGAATCGGCGATTGAATGCATCGAAACGTAATAGATCGGATTAAAATTGCAGAGTTTTGAGCGCTTACAGCAACAAACTTCATCAGTGTCACTCTTGACACTTCTTCCATTCGGATAGTCGAAAGTGAAAATTAAAAAATTATAAAAGTGATGAAGCGATAAACCGAAAAATTGAATTATTTAAGTGATAATGTAGTAAAATATTATTTTCAAACCTTAATTGAAATTTGAACGTGGTAAACATATTAAATATACATTATTTTTTATCAAATACTGCGATCAATTCTATGACATTTGAATGTTTTCATTTATACTGTCTTTTTCCTTTAAAAATCTTGATTATCTTTTTTTGTTTAAAATTATTGCTTGTTTACGGTATCAATCAAATCCATTCCAATGGAGAATTAACGTGATATCGGAATCACAGCTTCCGATACTAAAGTAACGCATTATTAATTTTGAGTGTCGAATGTGAAACGACGAATGCGCCGATGTAAATGTGTTGGTAACAATTTAATGCAGATTTTAATATTATTTTTGAGATATTACTACAACAAAATTATGTCGTGTAACAGTTTTCGAATCGAAGCAGAAAAATCGAAACGAATGAGCTGACGCAGAAAAATCTTTCAACGATAATTCATCGCAAGTGCAATCGCGCTAACAAATTTGACGCGTGATGTAAATGAATTGCCTTAATGACAATCCGCCATTAAATAATGTAATAACAAATTTCGATCGTAACTCACTCGAAATATTCCAAGTTCCGTAATACCTTATCGATACTTATAAAGTTGATGCGTAATTTATGATAAAAGTCCTTTATATAATAACTATTGATTTCTAATAATTTAATATTTTAATAACGTTTACGAATAATTTGCTACGCCAAACCTTTAGTAACACGCACTAATATCACTAATAATATCACCGGATAAAATGCATTGTGTTATTTTCGGGAACAATAGTTCATTTTGATTGTTCGATAAAATGGACTTCGCCGCTCGATAAATCATATCGATTATTAATTCCCGGATAATTAAGGTATTCCAATGTTAATCGGAATAGCCGGGATTAGTTATGGTTGAACAATAAGTGAAAGATTGACATTTCAAGTAGTACAGCTCAATACTTCGACGGACAACGATTGCGATGAATTATGGTCAAAGGGGAAGTAAAAATATGACGTTACGAGTAGTATAGCTCAACGTTCCGTGAGACAAATATTGTAACTTATTGTCAAATAAGTGAAAAATTGAAGTTTGAAGTAGTTATGATGTACGTTTTGTCAGACAAAGATTGAAATGAAATTATATCAAAAAGTGAGTGACAAATTGTAGCTTTAAATAATAATAATAAACTTTTGCCATTTTTCTAATCTAATTTCATGTTTACAATTACAGGTAAACAAAATATATATTTTGAATAGTTAATTTCAACAGTTAAATTTTCTTTGCATGAAACTATCATTCGATCAACATTAGCGGACGTGTTGAAAATAAATTGCAAAATCGACGCGTTCGCATAATTAAGAATCTGTTTTCGATTTTGCCCCGACGGACCAGAGGTGTTGGTTATTAAGATAGCGCACTATCTTCGAGCAATGTGTCAGTGATTTATTTACCGACTTAGTATTTTCGACTAATTTACAAGTTTCTCTAGTTTGCATTACTCTTGCTCGAAAAGTTTATGCACATATTGTGGTTTTAATAGATCAATATAGAATAGTCAGTGTTGGAGTTGAATTTAATTTAAAAACGGTTCGAACTCGGGGTGGCGGAAAGTTCGATCATTTTCGCCTACATTTTTCCGCATCGAAAAGTTGTAATTTTCAACAAAACGTGTCACTGTTCATTCGCAATTAAAACCAGTTAATTAGATTATGTGAAAACATTGCGATATTTCAGCGTCTCGTTGAAATAAGAATAAGCGTTAGAAATTATATAACGTGTAATGAAAATTATAAAACGCTGTTCCCATTTTAAGTTAACTTTCTTTGCAAAAAACAAACGGGCTGATTTAGCAACGGGAACATGTCAAACGCACTGAGCTTTTAATGTTTATTTACAATTTTTTCCATTGAAACTTTCTTCTAAACATTAAAGAGCTTATAAATAACTTAAGTTATTATAACGTAAGACGTCAAAGGAAGTTGTACGGAATCTCCTTATGTCTAATGACATTATACCGTATATCGTACAGGAAAATCAATAGCTCTAGATATTTGTAATTAATATTCCTGCACGAAAATGTAGCTTCAAATTTCGGAACATTTTTGTCTCCAGAATAATGACTCGTTGCCTGATCTAGTAAATATATAACACGGAATAAAACTCGAAAATTATTCAGCCTGACGAAATATGGTCGGGTCATAATATAAAAGGTGCTCGACAATAAAGTAAATGTCTTAACATATAAGATACATTTTGCAAACAATTTTAAGTCACGTTCACCTACTTGCGTAGAATTAATTAATTTCTCTCATACATCTCGTTGTTAAGAGAGACAAATATTTTAATATAATTCATATTGCGAATGCTAAATTGACTTGCCAAGCCAAAAAATCACTCGCGATACGCTAGAACTTTTTCAACACGAAATCAAACACCCCCTGTTTTGCTAATAAAACTTTTATTTTTCGTCTACGTTGTTAAATAGACTAACTAACTTCAAATGACGAAGTTTAAATCATTCAAATCATAATTAAACATTGACTGTGGTTAAAAAAAAAAGCATAAATTCGTATACAAGCAAATTGAAAACTGTTTACAGTGCTTTTGATGTAAATCGAAACATTGACTAAACAATTGGTCTCGGTTTCTTTTTGCATACACGTCCGGTAGATTCAGTTAAACGTAATATCTGTGTAATCGTTTGATAACAAACTATGGCATCAAATATTTCAAGAGTGGATTTGAATAAGATTCAAAGCTCTCAAACTCAGTGCTCTAAATGTCGTCGCATTATTATTCCACGCTAAGCTATGTAACATGAAAGACAGCTGAAATACGCTGGTAACTTCAAACATGGCTAACTTAGCGATACGAAACTGTAATTGAATTTTGCAAAACGTTGCTTTAAATGGCGGATTATAATTTTGACTCAATTTACTGATCGATCTTTAATGATAAGTGCAGTTTTTAAGTGTTCATTTTATTTTTTATGCATACGTAATACGAACAATTTTAATCAAAATTTGTCTACGACGAATCCTTTTGAAATAATGCAAATTTTACTAATATGATATCTAAATATCGATTCGCAAATGCTGAATCTGAAGTGTCGGATGAAATAAACAAATGTTAAGTTGTAAATTTTCTATCGCATTTATCACAATGGTAACATAAAAAAAATGTTACGTTTTTACGATCTAATATTCAATTAGTTTTGAACAGAAAAAAAAGTATGAAGTAATGATAAGATCATCTTTAATGCCTGGGAATACTGAAGATAAATGAATAAATAATGTAGTGATTGGAAAACCATGCATTTCGTAAGGTTTGAAAACATTTGATTAAAAAAAACATTGAACATTTTCCACAAATGAATTATATAATATTATATAATTATATAACTATATAAATTATATAACTATACCGTTTAGTAAACTAATAAATTATTTTTTCAATAAATTTGTTGCGAAAAAAACTTGCTAAAAAAGTTTAAATATTCTCTACTATATTATTCTCTTGAATATATCACTAACGATACATGAATAATTGATTAAGTTTGGAATTACGATGCAAATTAAACGACGATCGACGAAGGTTAAAATGAAAACCAAAAGAAACAGGACTTCCGTTGTCGCGAAACATGGCCTTATCGGTAGAACATCGGGAGCACGAATCGTGTGTTGTAATTTATTCGAAGAAGTCTGTCGATAATTGAATTATCAACGCATTATCTGTAGCAATTTATTACGAAGCATTAACAGGAATTGCCTCCCGCCAGTTCTTTTCTCGCGGTTGTCCCGAGATCACTAATACACAAATTGGGTAAAAACGTAATGAGAAGTTGCCAGTTACCCCGCGCCGCAATCTACAAAGAAAAGTTGTCTCAAAATACCATTATCCAAGGGATCAGGGAAAGACACCCTCGCGAACTAACACCTTCCGCTCTGGCTCACGCGTCGCCGGCACGAGTTTATGTATGTTTGCGCGTCTGTGTGCGTATATGTGTGTATATGTGTGCGCAGACAGAGGGAGGCACACACGCGGGCGCATAATGCCCGCCAAGACCGCACACACAGAGGCAGGTGTAGCGCTCGAGCCGGCCGGGCTCCGAAACGAGCTCAATCTTCTCGCGCGTGTAACTTTCCTATATCGACTTCGCCCCACAACTTCCGGTTCGAAAGACTAACACAAGTAATGCCGCAGAAGACAAAACACTATCGAAATGATCGGCCATAAAATGAAACATAATCATTCAATTAGGTCACTATGTAATTGCATCGGCGAACCTGCTGACGCATTATGATAGATCGCCGTAGATGGCGAGTCATTCGAGAGTCTTATTATTTCGAGTAATTCGGCCATTTCGGGCTGCGACGTTTTGAGGGATTTCAAGGACTTTCGTTCTTGTTCACCGACAGAAGCCGAATCATTTGCCGTGAAATTTTGAGGTAACTAGAATCAAGGAAATAGATTGCTTAAGTTGTAATATTCAATTGCAAATTCAGCTATATAGATATATATAGGGACTGGTCGATATTGTTAAACTGTATTTGATGAGATGTATTGGTAAATTGAAAATAGTTGATTGCAAATTCAACTATCTGCTGATGGTGTAGTAAATTTACCATTCAAAATTGTTAGTTTACCGATCAATATCGTGCAGTGTTGATGAACCTACGAAATAATTTACAACGTGATATCAAGCTCCCAAGTAATAATAAGAAATTTTGTAACTTAAATTTGTGAAATTATCAATAACTAATGTTTGATTATTGCAAAATATTATATTTCATTTTGATTTAATCGTAAGAAAAATTTCCCCCTGAATTTAATTAAACATAATTTAGAAATAAAAGGCAACTAATTTTCATTGAATATGTGTGTGATAGACAAAAATTATTACATTCGTAACATAAAGGATGCATAGAATGTTTTCAGTTGTTTATAATGTTACTTTCTAAAATGCATCTTATTTTATTTCAATTTTTGATACAATATTTTATAAAGTAAATGCCACACATTTTTTGTAATTTAAATCACTAAAAACTTAACAATATTATCTTCATCCTCGTTTCATCACACGTTTATTAATTCAAGACGAAATTGTTTGGTCAATTAATAAACACCGCGAATATGATTCTTCAACTGCAACCGTTATTTAAATAATTCTGCACATTATACCAAAAAGACTTTTGCCCGTAAGAAATTCTTGCGTTGCATCAATAATATATATCAAACTTTTTACGATACCGTACTGCAATGCAACACAAATTTTATACATTGCATCGTATTACCTTCAAGGGTATTTTGAATTTCTTATGCAGTCTATCCTTTTCGAATTGACCAGCACAATTCACCGTCAGTTATTTCCGGGCAAGTGTTATTTGTCCGGTGATTGTGTGGATTTTCGTGCATTTGTTCCGAGAATTTACTTGCCGGGCATTTCTACTCTTTTATTGTTTTCAACGCGTACGTTTGTAATGACATTAAGAGAACAAACGCGAACAAAAGATTTGCCAAGAATAAACGTCTGGGCGACATTTTCGCCGGAACCTCTTCCCCCGTCCGCGCCCCCCCCCCCCCTTCTCTCCAGTTTTCGCTACCCCTGAGATGTTAACAGTGTTACACAAACTATTCAGTCAAATTTGTCCAATTTCAGCGAGCTGCTGTGAATAATTAAAATTCGGCAAAGATGTTCCAATTCTTTTACGAACGTTTTATTCCGAGCATTAAATAAATACGACATTGCTTACGCATTCACAAATGGCGGTCGGTTTTTATTGTACAGTAAATGCGTCGATGTTCCGTGGAATTTTGAAACGCGTTAAGACTCGTCGCATTATGAACGTCCGTCCAATTATTTGGCCGCGCGTTCGACGTTAAAAAATTTAAACGACCTCCCTATTTCGCTTGTCGAAAATTCATGGAATATGAACAATAAATAATTGTTTGCTCTTGAGCAACAACTTTGTTCGCGACTTTCAAGAATTTCGCCCCCCCTTTTTCCCCGAACCCGCCGTTACACTTTTCTATAGAAATTTTATCTATTGTGTAAGTTTTTACCGAGCGCGTTTGCAAAGAATCGAGATCGTTACTTTGTAGGAATTTCGTAATTATGATCTTGTTATATATCGGTTGTTATTTTTCATCTTGCTTGGATGAAATGAAAATTAAATGACAAATCGCAATTTCAGAGAAAAATTTAATTGATAGTTTTTTAGTGGGTTTTTCGTACATTAATTTCGTGATATATTTTCTGGTAATAATTGTAACTTACTTGCACTATTTACATTTTTGCATTAAATTTCAAGTATGTCTAGAGTAGAATTCAAGTGTCTTTCTCATTTAAAATGATGTGCAAATGAATGATTCTTAACTGCTGCGTTAATGCCATTGCAATATTTATTCATTACACTCAGTAGACGTCTTTGAAACAGATCTCCAACATTATATTGAATTTCATGACAATTCCAAAATTTTAACCCAAGTTATCCATTACAATAGTCTCACTTTTCTTATTCAATTAACAATATCGACGCAAAAATATTTGTACAATTGAAAAATAGGAAAATTTATATCTGTGTCTGAACAGCAAAATCTATTTCAAAAATACTTAATTTATGGATAATTACAACTAAAAATAGAATGAATACCGAGATTGGATTTTTATATAAAAATTCATTGGAATAATTAATAAGTTAAATTATATTTGAAAATTATTACAAGAAATAATAATAATAATAAAAATAAAAATAAATAACACGAATATCTAATTAACGTCATTTTATTGTATTTTTAACAGCGACTTTTTCCCTTGTGCATAAGATGTTTAAGCCAAGTTTATATTATATTTATATTTTCTATACATTAAAAAACCGATTTAGCCACACTTCGGCAAACATAACAGTGCTTGAGGAATCATTTCGCCTGTGAAAAAACATGCTGAAGGATTAATCGTTTCGACGTTAATTTATATGTTTGGGGATCGAGCGAATCCCCCATGCCCTGGTTTTGGCCTAAAAATCCCAATAAATTGCAGAGTGGGAACAAGTGCATCGTTTATCCTGTGAAACATTGAAACATTCGTAATAAATTTCCCTATCGAACGACGCGTCGCATATTGTTTCTGCGTTTTATAATTACCGCTTCGAGGCAGAAAAACGTTCCCGTGATAGCGCGCAGATTCGACCGATTTTTTTTCTTTTTCTTTTTTTTTTTCGTCCGACTTGCAATATTTCTTCGCGAAACAAGAGCGCAAAGAAAAATTGAAGAGCGGCAAGGATCTACGGAAAGAAGGGGAAAGAGAAGGGGGAAGTGCAACAATTTTTCATTGCAAATCCTTGTTGCTAATCTTTTGTGACATTTTAAATAGCTTGGAAGTTACACAAAAGGCTTTGTCGCGAAACACAAAGTGCACCAATCGTCGATTCAGATGTTCCAAGTGCACGTAAATATAACGCAATTATGACTCAAACAATAGTCGATTTTCAAAATTGAATCGCTCTCTCGCGTTTGCCAGCGAAATTTTCGCTTTTAATGGTTGCAACATTTTTCAACGCTGATGAAAAAAGGGAAACAGAGAGAGATAAAGGAACGAATTAAATGAAAAAAAGAAAAAAAAAACGCAAAACAAAAACAAAAAAGAAGTGGAAAGATAGCGTAACAAAAAGTATTGTTACACGAGGGGCTAAACGCTTTCACGCATTCGTACGCGCATTCCACATTTAATAAAGTACTTGACACATTTTACGCGCGCTATTAAAATCTTTATTCGATAATGACGACGCTTTGCGGCTAAGCATTACGATTGAACGTGTGCTTTCAACGAATCGCGAGTTGACGGCAATGCCCGGGGTTTTGCTAATTATCACTTGTGAAAGTAAACAGAAAAGGATTAGGGAGTGTATAGTTTTTTTTATTGAAAACTATTAAAGTTGTCGAGAAATTTATACATCTTAATTGCTTAAAAATTTTGTAAAAAATGTACATGTAATCTTAAGCAATATGATTGAATGGAAGTAATCCCGATTAGCTGTAGTAATTACTTATTTTTATAATTTTAAAAACTTGATTATATCATTGACTCATTGTCCTGACATTAACTTCAATCTTGAAAATATTCTTTTGAATTTTAACAAACTGTAACAAAAAGGTAATTCTTTTCTTTTGATGGATATTTTTTTTGAAAGGAAATTAATTAATTCGATCAATAAAAGATACGTTTTTCATTAAACGAAAAAAAAAGAACAAAAGCAAAACAACTGATATCAAACAGAATTTAATGAACATTTTATCAAATTTCAATAATTCATAATCGATTATTTTAACGAAAGTGATCAATTAATTCTTAAGAGACCGCTCGGTCAGAATCAAATTATTTGTCGACGTTTCGAGGCACGTGATTGGATTGAACGTCAGCTGCGCACAATTTTGATAAAATACTTATTTTCGCCGCGACGTAAAATGTTTGGCTCGCTCTTTCGCGAACAGTTGTACAAGCGCTTGTTGTGCGATGACTTCATTGAAGGAGGACAACGTTGGACTCGTAACTTCTTGGCACGGAAAAAACTCTTCAGCCAAGTACATTTTTCCGGTAAAGCACTTTGTCGGCCACTTTCGCGATCGCGCGCCGGCTATTGTAATTACTTGATTGCGCGAAAATTATGCGTCGTTTAGTTGCTCATTAATTACGTCATCGTTGCTTCGAGTGAAGCACAAAGTGGCTCGATGAGAGCACATTTTTCAGCATCAAATAAAATATATTTTCACGCTTATGTTCAAGGGTGTAATTAAACTTGTAGGATCGATATCAAAAAACGTTAATTTGATATGCAGCGATACTGAAATAACATTTTGTTTGTGTTGAATTAACAAATAACAGAATGAGAAAACTCTCTGTCTTTCTATACATATTTACATTTATATTAATACTACAACTCACTCTGAAAAAAAATAATAAAACTAATTGCATTGGATAAAAACAATTTCTCCTTCAAAAATTTAATCAGTTTTGGTATACTCCCGAAAAATAAAATCTCTAGAGTTTAGAAAAAAAGCTCTCATGGTTAACACAACAATTTTTATTCTTGAAACATTGAAATTATTAATGATTTGTTCATTGATGAATTTGTTTTGTTTATTTTGTCATTTCTAAATACTATTTTCTAAATGTGAAAAAGTGTATAGAAACTTTAATAAAAGAAAAAACAGATAAGCTGTTTTACTCGTGTTTTTTGAATAAACTGATATCAATTTTAGTTAATGCAAAACTTAGTTGTTGAAATAAGAAGTACCTCGAAAAACAATTACCAGTCGTTTAATTTAATATCAAAAGTGTCGTTGGTAATTGCGTTTTCTTATACTCGTATGATGCATTGTCTTAACAGTATCGCAAACTGCTAATAACTTGAGCGAAACTTCAAGTTGCAAGAGCGAATGCGGCTCATCTTACTCAACTGTTGTTTTTCGCCTACTTTCGCGTGCGTTTAAAATGAACGATACACGCGTCAGTTATTAAATCGCGGTAATTTATTGAAAGCGTTTTTGCGACGAAATTTAAATAGATTTCCAATTTCGGGAGCGTATAATTCAATAATCCCCGCACTTTTACGTTTCAATCATTATAAATTAAATTATATGAGAATCAATACTGAATGCGAAGTATCTTCTCGTGGCATATAATATTAATTAGTACACATTATGAAATAGTAAATTCAATTAAAATTTTAAAACAATCTGGGTTTTTATTATACCTCACGGCTGGTCGGTGCATGACAATATTTTCTGTGTTTCATTTTAGTCGAAAATTATTAATAAGTTTGTAGATTAAAATGTATAAATAAATTTATAAATAAATTAACGGATACAATTTTTAAATGTACATTTATTATATAAAGTCAATTGATTACGTCTTTATTATTGAACAAAAACATAAAACATTGAATATGAAATAAAATTTGAGAATATGTAGCAGCAAATATACACAAGTGTCTGCTGACGATGGGTCTTTATTCTTTATTTTTATTCTTATTTCATTTTAAATGAGAAGATATGCACTTGAAGTATTAATATTTTCATTTATTTACATGATTTTCTTTCTTTTACAGAAAAATGTATATTAGAGAGAAAACAAATATTTTCTTACACATTTTAGCAAATATAATGTAAAAATTCAAGTTTTGGTAATTTTATTTCAATGTAAAATTACTAAAAGTTTTCATAGACTCGTGTATAACTGTCATCGAGTTTTAAATTTAACTGATTATTTAACCCTAACAGGTATAAATTCAATTGATTCTGTAAATAAAACTTTTTCGTTAAATTTATTTAAGTGCAATCAATTATTTAAATTAAATCTGCATTTTGATCATAAAAATGAAAAAAGTTATTAAATTTGAATAAACTTTAGCATCTTAAAATATTTATTAATAAATAATCTAATTTACGGGTTGCAAATAAAATGTTTAATTAAAGTTTGAATTTTTACTGAGTTCCTAAAGTAAATATAAACTTTTTAATAATAAAAATATACACTTTCGAACCTCTCTATCAAGCATGCAACATTTTTGTTATTGATTCATCCATTTCAAAACAATAAAATATATAAAGTAAGCATATTAAAATATTTCGAATAATAATCGAATAAATATAAATATTACGAACAGTTGAAATTCTCATATAGCGAATATTAATTAACGAATTTATCAAAAAACATGTATGCGTAGTACGAACATATCTGTCTTTAAAAACAATGAATAATTCAATTTTAATTATCGTAAAGTTTTTGTTATTATCCACTATTAATATGAAAAACATTTTTACCAAATGTATTTACATGAAATTCATGTTTTAATTCATTGAATGTGAATACATTATTAAAAATAAATGTGAGTGTTTTGACACGTCTGAAATTTGTTTAACTTTCTCGCCTACATCTATGAAAATTGCATTTTTTACATTCACAAAAATATTTGATTTCACTCAAAATACTTGTTTTTTTTTTTGAAATCGTTTTTTTACAAATTAAATAATTTCATCACAAAATTGTTTATTTCATAGAGAAAGAGGTACGATTTTTGAATAAATGAATCTTGAAAATAATTGAAAATGTTTTTTGCATTCTATTGAAGCAAATCGTTTTGAAGCAACATATTCATTTTTTGTAAATGTGTACCAATCGTGGGAAAGTACAATAACATTCTGTCCAGTTCTATATATAATAAGTTAAAATAATCTACAGTACTCAATTTCTCATTGGTTTTTCTTTTTCTCCGCCTTTACGTGGCGTATGTTATAAATCAAGCGCAGATCATACTGCTAATTGTTCCGCCGGTTTTCAGCTATTAAGTTAGAATTATAGT
>JABFOV010001357.1:0-25958 GCA_022817685.1 Aradophagus sp. ZL-2020
CCCTATTTATCCACCCCTCTCCCCCTTTCACTGTCAAACCCCCCCCCCCCACCCCACGTAGGTCGCGAGTGATATATCGCCCTTGGCATCTGATTTTAGCTCGCGAAATTTTGGCGCCCTTTCAAACCCCGTCGATTCTCCCTAAAACAGTCCGTCAGGGTTTCCCGCCAAAAATAAAGGCCGGCTGCGCACGCAGCTCCGCCGGCAACAAAGCGCGGGACCAGCGGCTTTCGTACATAAATATTTATAGAAGATTTTTTTCTTCTTCTTTTTTCGAGGGCCTCGCCACGGAATCGGCGGTCTCGTGAATTAATACGGACGGCGCGCCGTGGCTTCTAACGATTCTCAAAGGATCGCCTCGTACGCGGCCGGAATGACAAAGCCGAGCGAACGTAACAGACGCGAGTTCGTCGTTACGTTTGTCCAGCGCCGCGCTTTACATGCTAATTAGACGTTAGAACCATCGTCGGTCTATGAAAACACCATTTCATAAGTTGTTGAATTTGATACCACGAGTTGATTGATATTGTCATATAATAAGTTATAGATGTTGCATTTATTATTAAATATTGATAATTTTATATTTTCCCTCAATCACTCAGCTTTCCCGTCGCAAATCGATTTTCCAGTGAGCAAAACGAAGGTATATGCAAGTCGTTCCGGCAAACATTATTGACTTCGAACGCGGGAATTATAAATATTGACTCGCGATCGGAGAAATGAGAATTTTTCACGAACAAAAGGGGGAACGGTTGACCGAGCGAAAGCGAAAACAATAACAACGATGAATGGCTGTAGGCTTGTCCGAGTGAGAAAAAAAAAAAATGCGGCGTAACAGCGAGGGAAGGTTCTGTTTGGGTCGAGGAGATATCGGCCGGCGAGGAATAAAAATAAAAGGCATTAAATGTTGAAAGCGCAGAGCCTGCACACGTGGTCGTGGAACACTTTGCCGGGCAGCTCGGCGTTGTAATGCGAGCGCGATACTCATCGAAGGTTTAGGCGTTACGTAATTCAAAATAATGTAAGCAGATACGCCGAAATTGAAGGTGCCATGTTCATTGATACCCCCGAGGTCGGCAGCAATTGTCTTGATCTTACATTGATTTTTAACGTATATTGAACTTGAACTCTGCCGAATTTACAAGTCAAAGCCAGGCCTCGGCCATTTTGCTTGGCGAGAACGCGAAAAACTGCTTGGCTTTCAACGTGACTACCGAATTGTTTAAAAAAGTCATTCAAGTGTCAAACAAATTATGCTTTTCATAAAACGACGAATAGGTTTAGATATTTAGATATAGATCCATTTATAATTGATCGGTGACTTAAATCTTAATAATCGTCTTTGAGTTTGAGAATACGGTTTTGAATCCTCTGTATTTTATGGTTAAATACAGAGGATAAAAGATTTTTATCTCGCTAAATTTATTACGAATTTCATTATACTTGAACAGACGTAGCGAGACTCGCAAATGATACAAAGGAAAAAATTGTATGCAACTTTAACACGTTGTGTGTCAAAATTATCTTAATTTATGTAAATTCAACATTTGATTGAGCAATTTTAACTTAAGTTATGTCGAAGTAACAATATTTTCTCCATACTTAATGGACGATTGTTAATATACTTGGGATGGTAATGAAATACAAAGCAAAGTGTTACGCAATTCTTAAGTATCTAGCGTTAAAATTGCATTAATTCTTGTAAATGTAATGTTCATTTAAATAATTCTAACATAAGTTATGTTTAAATAATGTGAAATTTGTCTTTACTTAAACAATAAGTATCGGTATACGTTTTATGATATTTTAATTCAGGACAGAAATCAATGTTATATAAAAGTGACAAAATTTACAGCAGAATTACTCCTTCTGATTCAAAATTTATTTGAACAATTTTAAATTAAGTTGTGTTAAAGTAACATACCGTTGCCTGCTTCTTCTTTAAAGTTGTTTGCATGGCAATCTAATCAATTTCCCCGTATTAGCAACATTTTTTTATGTTGTCGCAACTTATTCATAATTTTGTTAACGTACAACATTTATATACTATAGAATATTGAAAATATAATGCATACCGTTATTTCATGAGGTGATTTACATGCTATACAAGTTTTGATCTAAATAAAATAATGGCCAGATTTTTTTTTTTCAATTTTTTTCTGTCCATCTGCTGATAATTTACATGCCCTCATCGATACTTTCCAACGTGTTTGAAATGTTCAATCGAAATTCAAATTGAAATCCTTTGTTCATTTTATCGATCTCCACTAAAAGTGATATTGATCGACAAAACAGCTGACTAAGCGATTTCCCGACGTCAACAAAATGTCACGGGGATGCAATTTAGAGGCAAACTAATAGAGCAAAAAGTTGAAGAAAAAGTAGTCGTAAATGAGTGAGGTTGCTCTGTCACGGCGAAGGCCGATACGGCGAGTTGCTGGAAATTGGCTATAGACGACGTAGGTACATTTTTGACCTGCCGAAATATCTCGTACCTGCCTCGCTTATCCCTAATGCCCCATGTTGTGTCGCCACGAAATCGTACGGGGAGGCTTAGATGGATGACTCTTTTTCCCTTGGGGATAACATCTACGAGCCACAGAAATAGAAAAATATGAGCCAGAGAAACGACGATCAAGTTACGAAGATGTTTTTGTACAAATCAGTCGGACGTCTTCGTAATATCCTGCTACGATTTCCACTTTAAAATAAATACAAATGTTGTACGTCTTTCCTTACTGGCTAATCGCTTCGTTACATTTTATTTGCAAAGAAAAGAATATATAAGTAGGAATTACATAAATACTTGTAAAATGGTTTTCGTAACTTTTTCAACCAAACACTAAGGGGAATCAAGAATTATATGAAACAAAAGAATTATTGATGTTTGAGTGAAGGAATTAAGGAAGGAAAAAAGAAGTGAGAAAAAAAATATTGTACTATTAACAGATTAATACGAAAATCCAATCGAATTAAAAACAAATTGAAGTCCTGAACTTTTCGGTTAAAATGATCGAATATTGAAAATATTAATGAGTCGGTAACGAATTTCACGGTTCAATTTTATACGGTTTCTTCAAATATTTAATGATTTCACGTCGACTTGCACAAATCATTTCCGTAAACATGGCTTTGCATATAAAAGGTAAAATTTGGTATTGGAATTTAAAGTCCATTTTAAAATAAAGATTAAAGAAATCTTACGTAAAACTGTTTACAATGTATTTAACGGCCGTTTATAATTCTTTCGTAAAGTGTCAAGTACAATATTTTTGTTTCACTTGAGCGATTTGATAATTTCATTAAGAAATAAGAACAAAGTCCCGAGTTAATCTTAATTTAGACAAATATTGCCTCAAAGTTCGTTTCTTTGCAGTGATTTTTTTTCTTTTGCTGTTTCTTTCTCTCTTTGCGCTTTCTTTCTTTTGCTCTTTGTCAAGAATCAGGCTCAATTTAGTTGACGCTTTACGCTTTCTCCTTCTCCTTCTTCCTCGTCGTCGTCTTCTTCTTTATTCCGTATAATTAGACGTGTATTTTAGTGAATTTAGCGTACGAAAAGTGATCTTCCGTAACGGACTTTTACTTTCTCGTAAAATCCTTTTTTCCTTTTATTCACTCAACTTTTTGTTTCCTTCGCAGTAATTTCAAATCTCTGTACAGTCGCTCGTCTTTTCTGTTTGTACATGCAATTCAACTTCTCTATAAAAAAATATTATTTTCAAATTAAATTGTGCTTTAACTTTTAACATGAAATTTTCATAATAAAACTTCAGTAACGATCCCTATAAGAAGTAGTTTATATATTGAAATATATACTTTTAGACTGTACAAAGTTTAAATTGTGTCATGATGTCAAAATTCATTATTTAAAGACTATAAATTGAAGGAAGAAAGGGAAGCCTTGTGATTTCAGATTTGATATTTCACCTTAAAATACGAGCTTGTTTAGGGTTAGTTTTAAAAAGGAGATAATGCGAATTGTGTTATATGTTATTCAAACACAAAGCAATGATACACGAAAACCCTTTTAAACTACAACAATTAAGTTGTTGAAATGGCGAAAGAACAATTTTTATTTTTAAACAGATATTTACTACACGGTTATTAAATACCTGTACAATAAACAAAGTGATTTAATTAAAATTCAAGTCCAAATGTCTGTTATAACTCTCTAACGTGTTATGTAAAATACATAAAAAAAAAATTTTTCCTCGAACATTCACAAAGAATCTAGTGCACACAATACAGTCAAACAATTTCCGAAACTCCGTGAACAATGAAAAGAGAAACTTATTTACTTTGCACGTTAATATCGTTTTAGACACGTCTAATGTATATTATTTTTTGTATCAACGCGCCGAATGTATGCAAATGGGTTTTGTAATGAAACGTTTTCATGTTTTTGCGTGCGTGTCTTTGTGTTAACACATATTCAAGAAAACGAGTATCATTATTATGAGGAATTTTGAATTTTAAAATCAGGTGTAATGACTTATATAATACTTGAAAAAAAACACACTTTATAGAGCGTTACTTTCACTATTCAAAATTCAAATTAGTCGTACATCTTTTGATTATTTCTTTTTTCTTATTCATCTTGTATGAAATATTGGGATTTCATTTAAGGAGTGCAAAAAATAATTTTAAAACATTCAACTCGATAGAAGGTCTAAACAAGTCATAAAAGGTATCAGTTATGGGATTTCATGCTTAGCAATCGAATGTTATTGGATAACTTTTTATTAATTTGAATTTGAATTTCTCTTTATTTATTCAACGTTAACATATTTTACTTCGTGTTCATTTCTTTCATGACGTTAAATCTTGTATCTTATTATTTAGATTATTTCAGCGTTAAACCTTTGTTAATACACTATTGATTTTTTTTCACATGCATTTATACAAAATTTCAAATTCATTTCCTTCTGAGAAAAATTTCACTTTCTAAAAAATCGCATTTATCTGTCCCGAATATCAAGGCCAGCCTATTTTTACACATCAAAGTCGTACTCAATTTCTTTCTTCTTAAGCTCAAAACCAGAAGAGGAAGTTGTGGCATTGACACAAGTTGCGGCACTTTCGATTCTTTGAGTTTCGTCATTGGCATACCAGATTTGACGCCCGTTACTACAAAAAGATATATTTGCAAATGAAATTTTTTTTACGCAACTGGATGTGTTCATCACTTGTTGAATAGTTTTATTGGATAAAAGAACATATTCAAATCAATATTGTAAATTTTTAGACATCATTTGATTAGAGGTTAGAACCACGGTTGCCAACCATTGAACTCGCCAACGGCCGCGCCATTCGCTCGTCGTATTCTTTTCGAATTTCGCATTCCGAAAGGCGACAACATTAATAATTTTCGTGTTATATAGACGTATACTCTAATATATAAATCAGTCGTTTCTATAGCAAGATGCGTTACGTATCATCCGTCATTCGCGTGTACGCGTTTTACAAGCCTCGCGTCATTCGTACAGCGTTACACGCGGCGAATAAATTTATGCCCGTTTTCCCGCGCGCGCACTTACACGCACACGAACGCACGGCCAACACGAATATCCCGTGGCACGGCGATGACTCGAGACAAATAACGCTTGGAAAGCACGTGATGCGAATCGTCACGATTGGTCTCATAGGCGAACGTGGGACAGAAAATAACACGACACGCACTCGTCCAAAAGTGTCACTTAACCGCGCGTCCACGTACCGACCACTCACGTCAAAATTACGTCCAAATGAGACACGACTCCGAACGACTTGACGTCAAATTAATGGCTTGATTTGACGTCTGTTTAGCGCTGATTGCGTGATTCATGTTTAAAAATGCGAGTTAACGTAATGGCGATGATGGCTCGTTGCCGTTTTTAAATCCCCCCCCCCTTCTCCCCCCTCGTGTTATTCGTTCCCAACCACTCTGCCTTTCGTTCTTCGTTCAACGAGGTTTCGCTTTTTGTTACTTACCGCTGGATATTGAGTTGAGTAAATTATGGGAAACATCTTATTTATGCCCGGCTGATTGTCCGTTTCAACGGCATCAAAATGTCGGGCCAACCGTTAATGCATATTATCTTCGATTTTGTATAGGAATTCAGATTTGGATTTAATGATAGAATGCCGAATTCGTTCGGCAATGGTGAACTATTTGTTGATACGGATTTTGAAAATAATTAGGTTTAGAAGAAAAAATCGCAAATTTGATAATTCTTGACTTGAGGCAATACGGTATGTTGTATGTGTACAGACATTATTTTTGTTGTTTTTGTCAGTTATGTTGGGAAAGTTCATGGCTGAGACCAGTATGACAAATTGTGTTACGTGCTTGAAGAAAACGAATAGCTAATATCAAATCTATGTTAATATGAAACATACTTAACATAAAAGCAACAGCAACATGCCGTGAGTTTCCATTGGACATAAATTGGAACAACTTTGACATAAATTATGTTTGACTTACTAGAAATCGTGCTCTATGCATTTTTTTATGCATTTGTTTTTCTAAGTAAACAATGCAATTTAATTTCTGATATTAGTATTTTAGTATCTGTCACAAGTTCAGTGCGATAATTTAAAACGACCAAGCTGTCAGCGTTTAATTTTATCTTCACCATTTTATTTTTCATATGTATTTATTGCAAACAAAGGCAGGCCGGTATAAATTGTGTGCGACCGTCCTTAAACATAAAGACGACGAGAAATGATCAGCGATTCGTATCCAATTAATTGAATTCACGTAGCGTATTGTGAAATGCAATCAGTACCGCGTATTTACAATAATTTAAAGATAAAGTTGGACACACAAAGAAGTGTACCGAGAAATATGAGAAATTTGATTGCAATATTTAGTGGGACTGAGATACACGTGTTTGTGATAAACAGGGAGGGAGAAAAAGAAAAAAAGGAAACAGTTCCCACATGGTTCGCAGCAGAGGTCTTACGGTTAATCCCTCTTTAATTCTCGCAAGCGTCTGCTTTGCGTGTAGCAGACTTCGCACTTGCTCCTTGGCATGGGGCCGGTTCGGAAAAAGAACAAAAAACGGAAAAGAAAGAGGAGAAAAAAAACGAGCGCGGAGAAGAAATAAAAATAAAGGGAGAAAAAACGGATGAAAAAGAAGCCTAGCCTGTTTCCATGGGGTATACCACGATTCGAGGAATATATTTCTCCATTTGAAAGACACAAGTTTTCCATAAAATCATAAACATCCGGTTGTAATTATTGGCTTTCAATGAATCAGGGCCTTCGAATTATGAAATTAAATATTCCAATTGAAACCACTCAAAGTTTTACAATTAAACATTACTTGTGGTTATTGAATGAATAATCATATAAGACTGATATGTTGTTCGGACTTTGGAAAGGAAAATCGCAAGGTTCGCAAAGTATTGTGTGACGTATGTTCGCACTGAGGAAATACATTATAAAGTTAACTCTGAAACATGTTTTAAAGTTTTAATATATTTGGATATTGCAACTAAAAGATTTTTTTTAAGTTTTTTTTCAAGTTTTTTATGAAAATATACAACGAACGAATGTTGATCAAGCTAATTAAAAATTTTAAGGTTGTTCAAAATAATCTCAATTTTGAAATTTTAATTTCAGTTCATTTACGGCCGATTTAATCGTCAAATAAATTTGAAATTTTTAATGGCGCAATAGTATTACATCTTTCTACTTTCTTGCTTGTATTGATTTCATATTATTACTAAAAGAAAGATGTACGCACTATTGCGCCATCTTCAAAGCTTTTTCGAGAAACCGTATTAAATATAGGTAATAAATAATCTACATATATATGTTAAAAAATACCTACTTGAAAGCAAGTTTGCAGCTAAGCAAATTAATTATATAGAATTTAGTAACATATATGGTAATCAAAAATGAAAAAAATATTTTGTTTTGTTCAGTTTATTTGTTATCTGATACGAAATTGCTCTATTACTCCTTACGACGTTACTTTCTCAATGCAACTTCAACATCCGCGAACGAAAAACAGATTTGATCGGTCGTTCCAACGATCTCTCGGGATAAATCATAAACAGTCGGTCGATTTCAGCGATTGCGCAATCCTGTCGAAAATAATGCAGCGAGCGAAGAGCAAATCGGTCGCGCTTTCGAGTGTTGCGTTCGGCGCTCGGTGATCGGCCGGCGAAACGGGCGCTAGAAATTACACTCCGTCTCGTCCCATTCATCCGTCCACTCCCGACATAAATTGGGCGCAATGATACGGGTGAAATTTTCAACGCGGCGCGTCCAGCCGAAGCGCGCCGGAGAAAGTCTCTCCCGCGTCTGCACGAATAATTGGCCATAATTTCGCTGACAATTTCATCACCGCTACCCGACGCGGTTGAGTAAGATTCGGATAATCGGGGCCGTAGGTCATCGTTAATTTGTGTCAAACGAAAATGTGAAGAAAGTTTGCAACTTTTTTTTTTCTTCTTTTTCGTCGATTCAAACAAGTAACGATTTTGTTTTTTGGACATTAAAAAGTAAAAGTTAAATTTATTCAGTCCAATTTATCGTGTGTTTAAAGTAAAGGTTGAATTTTTTGAACAACTTTAAATGATTAAACATTGTATTTCCATTGAAAAATCTCAAAATTATGAACAAAACAGTGTTTTGAAAGAGTATCACATACCGAATATTAACTTATTTTACCTCACTCGAATACCATATATTTATATTTTATTCAAAACATACGTGAAACGTACGAAAATATAAGGTTATCATACTTCATGCTACATCAGCACGTAAATATACTCAAATAAACGTTAATAAAACAATGTTTTCTTAAATTCGTTAATTTTTCTCTTCTTGCATGTTTTACGATACAATACGTAATGTTCTCTTTTTATCTTCAACGTGTAATATTATTCCCTCAAAATTAATTGCAGTTTGAACTTAAATTAAAAAAAAAAAGATACCAATTTTTTGCACGTAAACCAAACGGTCGATTACAGCAACAGTATTTTTTGACAGTCGCGCCATTCACGTCCCTCTCCATTCGTTCTCCCCACTCCCGAGTCATTGAACGTTCATTCATACGCCAGCAATTACTTGCGGTAATGAATTGCGATAAAAGCGACACCCTAATACATATATATATATATGTATATTTATACATATTATTACGAGGCCAATTACGACGGCATACATGAATAATATTTTACCAGCGCAAGGCGAATCTTCGTCGGGCATCGGACCGAGGGGGAGGGCAAAAGCTCGGAGGAATAACTTTTTAAAAAGGAAATCGACTGGAGTCGCTGGCTGTAAAACTAAGTAGCGAGCAGGCTACTTTGGTCATGGTTGGCTAAGGTCCTTCGGATATGGGTGAACAGGACACGAGAGGCAAATAGCTACGTAACGTGTGCGGCTGTGACGTGGGAAAAAAGAGCCAACAGATCGCCGCGCGGTCGGGATTGTTTTTCATTGAATGCGTTGCCGGCTGATAAAAACGTCGCCGTCTTTCATTGTTATAATCCGCCATTATTTCCAGCATCGTAAAATCAATTCGCTTGGCGGTTTATGCTCGCGCGTTGTGCAACGACAAATTACCGTTGATGCCGTTATTAATGACATTAATTGATTTTTCATTTTTATTGGCGCAATGACGGCGAGGCAATTATACGTCCAGTGGAAAAAAAAATGAGGATATAAAAATACTCCGTGCCAAAAGGTTTTTGAAATATGATCAAATGATGTGCAGCGATATAAAATGTTTATATACTTTTCCTGTCTAATTTGAATAAAGGTCTTCTATGCAGCCAATGCGCATGTATTCCACAAAAGACTGTAAAAACTAGTATAAATATTTATTTATTTATTTATTTATTTATTTATTTATTTATTAGTATCAACGGGAAAATACTCTTTATAAATTGAATAGCATTACATTGACTGAAGCACAATAGAAATAAAAGTCAATCTTAAAAATGGGAATGTAAAGTATTTAAAATTGCAATTAAAAGTAAAGTAAATATTCATCGTTTTCTTTTATTGGGAGGGTCTTTTTAAAATTTTTAGTTCCAGTACATGAAAATTCTATTTTATAGAATACGTGTACTACAATTCCGGGAAAAAATTAAATAAACTTTTTATCCCTGTATAATATAATGTGTTCGTGTGTTGGCGTTTAACAATTAATTTTTCATATTGCTACTGTGTAACGCGACGTTTTTACCCCAGAATTGTCTGTAAAATTCAATCTAATGGGTTTTTAACCGGCAATATAATTATGTTCCATGTTCTCCCATGTTCACCTACATTTATACCATTTTTCCCAATGCCACATTTTTTCGCGCGAATTCAGCTGAGATGTATTTTTGAGATCGACGACAAGTAAATCGGTAAGGCGAAATCGCGACAACTTTTTGCGCCTTACGAACCAAGCAGTTAATCGCGTTACGTTTTTATCGCGCCAATTACGTAACCTTCACTCGAACGAAATTCACAAAAGTACGTGCCATTTTCTTGAGAGATCGAGATGTTTCCGAAAAAAAAAAAGAAAAAACCGTCGACTTTGCGAATTCCGTAAACACGAATCTTGGCCTTATCGCTTTGCAAATAACGTTAATTATCATTTATAAATATTTCTAGCGTCTGTCTCTCTCGTCAAATTATGAATGATGGAAGTAGATAAGAATCGAAAGTACGGATATAACGTTATGTTATTCAATCGTCTGCATTTCATGTCCTATTTTAGCGAATCATTGAAAATCGTATGATTTCGATGCGAAAGAGTGCGACGAAAGTTGTGAGTAATGATTCAATATCAGTAATAATCAAACGTTATTGATGACATAAGGTTGCCTTACGTAATTTCCACGATGAACATAAAGTTGAGTTAACTCGACACTTGTCTTGAAGTTCGTAAAAATTGAGCAATTTATCATTGCAAAATGAGGGACTCGCACTTTATTGTGAGGATTTTGAGAATTTCATTTCGGTGCGTCGGAACCTAATTTCCATCGTCGTAAATAAAGACGAACATTTTTACAATCGCCGTAAAAGAATTGCAGGATATAAAGTTAATTGAGATTATTTTGTAATTGTGCAAATGAATTGGCAGAGGAGAAACGTTTTCATCAAACACTTTGTGAGCGATCGAAAACATTTATATTTACATGTTTCTCAATTACCTATTTTCCATTAATAAGACTTAGGTTTTTTTATAAACAATTTGTATAAATAGTAATATCAAAATTTCATAAAGTATTAATACTTGCATTATAAATTCAAAAATGTTATCGCAAATTCGGCCAATCGAATCTCATGGATTCGATATTTTAAAAGTTAATTCAAGTTCTCTTGTTAACGTTATTAGAGAAACTGTTGGATTTACGTGAATTCAAATAGGTCTAACTCAAATTATAGAACAAGCAGTGGGCAATGAAGTGGAAACTGCATCAAAGTCATAAGTATTACTTTGATAAAATCATTCAAACAATCTTAGGACAAAATACCCAAATCAAGGAATAAAAAGAAAACGAAAAAGGGATAAACATTTCCACAATTGTATAATTAAAAAAAACGACGTCTATCTTGGTTGAATTCGTTCTCTTGAAACGAGTCATTCCAAGCGTATCTGTACTAACTTTGCGGTCACAGTGCGTCGCACAACAAGCTTCGGATCAAGCAACAGACGAGAAACCGTCGAGGTGGAGAGATATTCGTGGCGTATTAAATTCGAGCAACTGACGACGTCCGCGTAAAGGGAGCCGGATACGATAAGTGCCTTATCGTGCACTCACATGTACGCATGATATTAATAAGTGTGTACGTGTGTGTGTGCGTTTCTGTGCGCGTGTAGTAAAATGTGCTCGTCCACAACAGCGTCCACAAATACACGCAGAAAAGCATACGGACACGAAATATCCGTATTTATCGCTAGTACCGAGACGACATATCTAGTAGTTAGGTCGAGATACACATTTGCTTGGGAAAATTTCAAGTTTGTGAACAAATGTATGTTTTCATGTCGAAATATCGGCTTGAAACATTACTGAGTAGATAAATAGTACACATTCGTGCAAATATATATTATATAGAAATATTGGATATATTCATTTTCACTGAATAAAAAAAAAAAAAAAAAAATGAATTGAAAATACTAAAAGCCCTTATTTGGTATTTCGACTACGATACCGTTTTGTTAAATTCGTCACAGTGTCTAACTTTAATGTTCTCTGGATAGTATACGTCTCTTTTGTTAATATAACAAATTAATTTTGCCAAATAAAATGTTGATTTGAAAGATTAATTTCCTTAATTTAATTTCTAAAATGACTTTATAGATGCATTACAAATTTTCGTTTCAACGAATAAACTATCATATTTAAACAAAGAAAAGTAGCATAAAACAGTGTTTTTCTTCTTTCACGATATATATTTTTGTGCTTTTCATATTATAGATTATGCTTTCAAACAAAACGTCTATATTAATTGTATTGCAAGGAAATATCTTTGATGATCGAGCAAAAACATTGTGTACAAAGACACTTTCTAAATACTTGTTTTACTAAGTAATGTAGTTACAATCACCAGAAATTTTTGTCAGTGGAAAGTGAAATCAATACTAGTTCATTCGTTAGATAAGTCTAATTGGGATTAGATATGAAACATTTATCTATAATTCTATAATCTCTCATTTATCTATAATTTATAATTTTAAGTTCACGTAGTAGTTTTAAATAGACGTAGTTAAAAAAAAAGTTACTTGGATAAGATTTTCCGTTGTTTCATTAATGTTAGGGCGATCACGTTTTCTAAATTCAAATATGCAGATTTTACATTTTGATGGATACGCCGCATTTTTAACAAAGCAAATCGTCGTATCGCACGCGAATCCTTTTTATCGTACAATCGTTCTGCTAGTTGAATTGATGGTGTTTTTTTCATGTTCGTTGAATAACCAAGTAATTAATGGGATAAATTCAATGTGGGAAAAATGGAGATATTCCCTTTTCTTCACGAATCATCATTTTCATATGTAAACACTATAGTCGTGCGTGTGATACTGGTTCTCGGAAAAATCTCAGAATTTGATAGTGATTCTTTAATTTCAAATTAATATAAAATATATACTAGTTAAATATAACTGAAATTCAAACGTAATAGAAGTTGAAAAGCAAAATCGTCGCTCGTCCTCTGAAATTTACAAACCTTCATTGTATTTTTCTGAAACCTTTATACTATCGAAATACCAACAAACATTTTCTTGAAAAGTGTAAGAACACAATTCTACGAGAAACGCCGCAACAATTTAAAAAGTACATAGAATTTCACGCCACTCATTTTTATTGAACTATAAAGCAGTAGCTCCTGTTGCTATACGTTCGGTTCTTTCAATCTTTATAGACCTGGTAAAGATAATGCATTCACAAAAAATGACCAAAGATTAGAACTCCTAAGTGTTACGAATCAAAATCATTTTACGTAATGCTCGAGAATTATACAATGAAACTAGCCAGGTTTTTACAACTTACTGTTCGGATTGCATAAAAAAGGGATATTCTTTGTAAAAATGGTTTACGAAAACTCAACACTGTTTTACATTCCGATTAAAACGGTACATTATTTTATTTATTTACAGTATTTACAATAAAATTAATACAAAAATTCCATTAAACATAGTTATATGTTTACAAGAAAAAAAGAAAAATGAAAACCATCAAATAACAGCGCGTAGCAATTTTTTTAAACATAGTTCATTAAAGCAAATGATAAACTTATCAATTGTATTGAAGAAAAATAGGGGGGGGGGGACAGCATGCCAGAATTTTTCACATGTTACGTTCCTCGAAATCTTTCAAAGCACTCTCTTGTTGGATCAAATTTAATCGTATGCGATAAAAAACGCCGTTAATATATAATTTACGAAATAGCACGGGCCCCTTATTTAGTATTCCGGATTGCGGTTACGTCAGCGCATATAAATGAGCATGTTAATGAAAAATGCAGGAAAATTTCTACCACAAATATCATCAATGTTTACTCAAAGTTTGAGACTCGTCGTGAGTTTAATATTTATTCAGTTTTCTTAATTAAATTAACACTTTACTCATGTTCACAATGAACTTGCGAAGAGTTGTATGACTCGTATTCAGTATCTATTTAATTTTATTTTTTTATTAGTAAGTCTACAATAGATTAATTTTTTATTGATTCCTCAGAATCTGACATGTCAAAGTATGATTAAAATGAATGGCGTGCATAAATGGCAAATATGTATAATAAAATTAACTTTATGATACTTGCACATACAAGTGCCTCAATTTTCGTTCAATAATAATTAAGTTTTGTCATTGTCTGATTTCCTCTAAACATAACTTCAACATGCATATGTCTAACATATTTCTTCTTCTGCTAACCATTTAATCTCTGAAGTAAAGATATGCCTTTTAGTTCAGTAAGGTTTCATCTTGACAAAGTGTCAAGATAAATTTTATCTTTAAATAAAAAATGTATCTTTTCCATTCTTATTGTGAGTTTACATTTTCACGTATTCTATTTCACTTATCCTTTATTCGTAAAAAAATGCCAAAATGCAATGACAAATAAATTCATGATATACATTTATGTTAATGTAATCAATTAAAATTAAGAAGTTAGACTTTTTTAGAGACATACAGCGATTGCACCGGTACAAAAGTACTTTAAAAATAAAACTACAAATTTATTGAATTATTACCTTAATTAAAGCAAACGTTGATTCGATGTGAATAAATTTTGCTTATCAGAAGACTTTTTGTTTTTTTCATTCAGTTCGAGATTTCTTTTGAATTAATTACTGATAACTTTGATCTAAGCTAATTATTATATAGATATTATATACATATATATACAAAGTGTATAAATACAAAATTAAAAAAAATGGGGAAAAATATATGAATTATTATACATAATCGAAATACGTATGCGCGTGCTTACAATAACAATCTTGTTATTAAAATTATTCCAATATCATTATATACAAACTGCGTATAGTAATTTTTACATTTTTTTTCTTTGCCCGCGTTCATTTTACTATATTTGTATTTTACAACCGCGCGATTTATATCGCAAGATTATGGGGCAATTGGCGCTGGGAAATCATAAATGAAATTTGGATCTTGATTCGCAAAGTTGCGTCGGGCCGGGCGAATTAGATATGCAGCCATTAAAAAGTTAATTAATCGAAAATACCTGATAATACACGAGCAACAGGTACGAAGACTTGGCAACGCCGTCGTTGGATCAAATGTAAACAACTCGGCGTGGTACAGTGAACGGCAAAAATCACGCGTTACTGGACGGGTACAATCTCGGCCAAAATCGTCGAGGAAAACAGTGTCTTTTTAACGAAATCATTTCGGGACGTCGGCAACGTTCATTCACTGATGTGATTTATTTTTCAAATTACAATGCAGTTGTTGAATCGCCACTTAAAACGCGTTAATAATGTTCTTATTGACCCCGCGTTGCGATAATTATATAAATATTTGTATAATTGTTGTTCAAATATGTACATCTATTGCAGCTCATGTTTATTCATATTAAACATGAGACGAGAATTTAATTTATTGAATGTAAAATTGCACAAATGTGCATACGGAACGATCGTGGCGGAGCGAGTCGTTTTTTTTTTTTTTTTCATTTTTTTTTCTTTTTTTTTCCGCACAGTGATATCTGAAAATTGATCCGGATTCCGATTTCGTTAGCCGGGGACCGATAATCGCTGTTCTCCGAAATACATTAGAGACAAATCGACCGTGACAATTTGTCTATGGATTCGTTGAAAAACGAACCCTCAAATCGCTCAAGGCCATCCCTAACCTGCGTCAAAATTAAAAAAAAAAGCTGACTTTGCGTTTTTTCACGTTACTATTTTTGACTTTTCTTTGTTTCTACTTTTATTTCGTTTTATATATAACATGTCGGTGTCACTTTAAATAAAACTACAAGAATCGCGGGGGAAGGAACGTAAACAAACGCACAAAAATTCATAGAGGAGAATCGGAAACTATTTTAACATATCGCGAAGTCTTTTTTCACTTGTTTTAAAATAGATAATAACGTATTAATAAAACAAAAGAACAGGAAAAAGAAGCGCAGTCAAAAAGGAAACACAGAGTATCAGATAATTGTTACATGTTTAAACAATTTTTCTGTTCGTTAGAACATTCTCGATGAATAATCAAGTGAATCGACGACGGCGGAATACAATAACGTTTGTTTAAAAAACGGTTGATTTGCGTTTCACTTCTTTGTCCTTTACGCGGTTGAAGTACGTTGCAACGCGATGAGTCGCATTCGAGTATGTTGTATCTCTCGAGCTGGAAGTATTGTTTATGATATTGGCGACGAAGAAATCGTTGACGTGACTATCGTCACGAGATGGTGTCAATTGCGAGTCTAATAACGTTATTTGTCGTCTCTAATCATTTTTCGGGTATCAAAGACCCGAGTGCACAGATAACACAGTGTCTCCGCGTTATCAGTAGATTACGAAACGAGAATATGTTTCATGTACATAACAAAGTCAGTGAGTTTGTCAAGAGGACGTTAAACAAATTCAGTCGATTAATATAATGTGTTGTGATCGTTTTGTGCAATTGACAGTTAAAAATAAAATAATTGTATTATATAATATAATATGGTTCAATATAAATATTACACAATATGTAATAATATACGTCTCATTGTAAAACATTCATTTCATGTCATTAATGGACTTTATCTTATCTTCTTTTTATAATAATAAATAAGAGTAAATTCCAGAACCATAAAAATGACATAAAAAGATCATATACAGTAGTAAAAAATAAAAAATATTAAGTAGCAATAACATTCTTGCTGTTTAAGATTTATAAATTTCCAAATTTGTTTATTCAATGAAGTCATAAGAAAAAAATTTATACATCTAAATGTCTTTAACGAATACATTTTATTGTCTATGTTTTTCAGTTTTGCAATTTTTCAACTTCATTTTGGAGCATAAACATTTCTTTTTCTACACTGCAATATAGCAGTAACAAACACATTGAAATGTCTGTTTAATTATGAGAAAATCCTAAAAATCAATAGTTTAATTAAATTAAAATCAATTGACAACAATACAAATTCACAATTCACCCCCACAATTCGTCTCCATAGTCATCTCAAAACTTTATCAAATATATAGATAAAATAAAAAAGAGGAAAAAAAAAAAACGGAAAAAAGTGTTTGTTGCCGCGTCTGCGTTGCGAAACGACGTCGATTGCATAAATGTTAATCGACGTATCGTAAAGCGAATTTGCCGTAGGTCAGCGGGAACATTGATCTAGAAATTCCTATTACGAGCAATCGCAGAATAACAACAGCTTTGTGTCTAGCGGCGCGCCGGTCACAATGTCCCGAGCGGCAAAGTAGGTTAAAACAGTAGCGCGCGTATTTAACTTTCGCCGTTACTGGGTACTTTTGCTTTTCAATGGCCGCCGTAAAACTTGCATGTATAAATATAGCCGCTTTGTGCGGACTTTCTGCATTGTCTTCGGCAAACGGCCCGATGATTTATGGCCGAGCTAACGAATAATACAAACGCGAAATAGTGTACGTTTTTCGGCCGCGCGCGTTGCCCCCGTCGAAATGCCAGTCGTGATGTCATTATTGGCATTTCATTGGCCAACCAACGACTGCACGCGCTCATTTACATTCAAATGCAGTTTCGCGGCTTTTCGATTGTTGCCGATTTTTGCAATCGCCCCGCAAAATTAGACACTTCGGATCGACGGCTCAAGGGCTCGGGCTTGCTCAACGTTTGCTCGATAATTGTGGCTCGCGATTTGCACTCGTTCAGAAAAATAAGTTTCGTTGGAACTGTCCAGAAAATCAACTATTGTATATTTTATAAGAGCCGAATATCCTAACTAAAAACTTATTTACGCCAACAAAAGTATGTAGTTGTTATAACTATATTTTTTTTTCTCAGTGCTCGCGATTGTCCGACAACATTTTCGTGCTGACTCGGAACGTTTGCCAATGATTTCACTGTTTTAGAGAACCGCTGGGTAAAATAAGTACGCTGTTAATTCAATTGCTTTAAAATCAAACACTTGAACACTACATTCTTTAAACACTCTTCTTTGAATTCGTGAACAAAGTGTGACATTCTGAATCAGAAAATACGTGATATGAATGTATTTGACATTTAAACGTATCATACCCAGAAAGAAAAAAAACTATTAATTCTACGCAATTAATTTTTACTTTAAGGAATTTATTAATAAGTTAGCAACATCACGGCAAAAACAAGTGTTTAGAAAGTGATTATCTACTAATCATTTACAATCTGATCAAAAGTGAAAACTGTAATCATGCTTTATGAATTATTAAAAAAATAAAAGTGGATATTATACTCTTATTATCACACAAAAGTTTATCTATGAATGCAATATGAATTCGGTTTAAAACTAATGCGTATTTAATGTACCAAATATAACGATTCAATATTTAACTATAAATACTTATCTGTAATCATATTTACAACATCTTAATCTTAAATATGATATTTTTAATAATACTACTTCTCATTACTATATCTGAAAATAAACGCTACCTTAATTATGAATACATAAGACACTGAACTAATTTTCGAATGTCTTTAACACAAATCGAAAGTTTTATCCACTGCGCGACAGCGTATAAAACTTTTTTTTCCACTTATTGACTTATACGCGCTTTCAATTAAATTTTGAGTGTCAAATGGAAACAAGTGCATTTTCCCTCCCCCTTCGAGCAGTGTAAATTTCACGACAATAAAGGTGTTATAAAGTCACCATCAAATGGAATATTTCGGTCGTCCCTGACGGGGGAGGGGTGGGACCATTTTTGAAATGATAGCTCCGGGCCCCGCAATTTCTGTGGGCGGCTCTACAAAAAGAAAACGAACAGACAGACGGAGAAAGGGAACGAGAGAGATGGAGAATCTGTATATAAGGCAGCGTCTCCCAAGATTTTTTATCCCTTCAAGGTCAGTCCTTCAATATGGCCGCCGCGGCTGGACCACAACTCGTATTTATCCTTCTCTCTTCCGCCGTATTTGCTCTCCTGCTCTACATTGCCGTCCTTCTTCCTCTCGCCATCGCTCTCCCTCTCCCGTGAGATCGAAGAGTTAACAGTCAAAGCTTATGAGGCCCATAAACTTGACGTCCCTTGTATCGCAACTGATACCGAGTTATGGCCAATTCGGAATACGCAAGGTTCATGAAACTTTCGACCGGTCGTCAATGCACTTCCGTATTGACCGCTCAAGTCGCGCGTCCATTCGGCGGAGGGCAAAAAAATCGCCCAACTGACGTTTACGAAACGAAACAAATTTATGCCACTGACTCGGAATTGTTGGCTCGCAATTATAGTTAACTAGAAATTTCAGATTGAAATTTAACTGCGCCCGCTAAATAGCCGATTATGAAGGCCGTGAACAAATAAACGACGAGGCTTTTAAACGAAAAGAAGCTGTATGTTAAAATGGTTGGTTGCCTCAAAAATAAGACAAACAAAATATTACAAAAAAGCTAGGTTATAAAGTAACGAGCGAGTTGTGAGGAAAAAAAAGAAAGAAACGAAATAATTAATGGCCGAAAAATTACGCCAATAAAAACACACGCTCGCGCGTTTTTCACTTTCTAATTTACGAGAAGGCCAAAATGAAAAGAAAGTTCTTCGCCGACTGATTCCTTTCACGGTTACGTGATGGCGAAAGATTAATTACATTTTTCATGATGGAAAAGGGTCCGTTTTGATCCTCGATTATGTAACGCCAACATTTTCGTTTATCGGCCGCTTATTTTGCCCCGCGCGGTTGGATTCGGAGGTAAAGGTTTTTCGGCAACGATCGTTTCTGGTAACGACATGCAAATTAGCCGGCACATAATCCGATCCATAAATTGGTCGGATCCCCGTGTTCTAAAGTATCCAAAATATGCAAAGCAATTTTTTCGAAGCGATTCAAACGATTCGACCTTGTTCTTTACTATAGGATTGCTCTCTTCGTTATGATAGTTTACAAACTTGAACCTTAAGTTGACCTTTATCTGTGTGAAAGATGATGATCCTAAGTGGTAGTTTTGAACAAAAAGATATAAAATTTAATTGAAAGAAGGGAGAGAACAGGTAGAATCTTTTCTAGGTTTACTAGATTCGAAATATCATAGTTGATTTAACTAAAAATTATTTCAGTTAATTAGCCGGTTGAGTTAAATAAGAGTAATTAGAGATGTTAGTTCACTCAATTATCTAAAGTAATTAAACTAATTTACTTGAAAGTGCGAGAGAACATTCGCATTGATTGTGTGCTTTGAGACAATTATAATGAAACCGAAATTAAAAAATTTCTGTTTAATCGATTACAGTTCAGTCATTCGACACACCAAAGTTAATACGTCGTTTATTTAGTCAATAGAACAAACACGTGGATTTATTTTATGTACAAAAATTGATCATAAATTATGTATTGTAAAATTATTTGAAATTCATTTGGATCATATGTACAATATAGATCGAAAAATGAAAAATGTATATAAATGATAAGAGTTTTATAAAATGAAATTCATTTACTTTTCATTACATTTTTGGTAAAATGGTAAAATAATTTGTCCTCAATTACAAGACGTTTGCATTGACCCAAGCATTTCTTTTTTTCAAACAAAGGATAGTAACTTTTGCATCGAGACACAATAAAATTTTTCATATATAAGTATTTATAAACATACTTCTGTAAAATATTGTATCAACATTATCAGTTTAAGTATTAGACCAAAAAAAAAAGAAAAAAAAGATAAAAAAACAACAAAACTGTATGCATGGAATAATAATCACACGAAGCCCGACGTTTTGAAAGCTTGAAATCTTTGTATGCCGAAATTGCGTTCATAAAATGCGATACTCGAAAACAATACTACACAGCACATAATTCAATAGGACCACTTGACCGAAAACACCGACCTCGAGTCGTAAATATCGCCGCGTGGTTATGGCTGTTTTTGCCCTTTTCCCCGAAACCTTAGAACGAGGGACCGGGCTCGACGTTAATCGCACGACGTTTGGTCGACAAAGTTGGAAACGCCTTAAACAGCGCAGTCTTCGTCGCTGCTGAGCGTGATCGGATAAAAAATTTGTTGAAAAGGAAAGTGGCTTTTCCATGCGCTGGCTCATGAATTTCCGATCGTTGTAAATATTAATATCCGACAACATACTACATCTTAATGTTCTTAATGTTGATGTTCAAGTCGAATTTGCACGACAAGTAATAAAATAATAATAACGCTGGCTAAAAATTATGGGAAATGACTCGGTTAAATTAGATTTTGGAAAGTTAACAACAATCATTAAAACTTTAATCAAGACGTTGCGAATTGCCTGCTCAGTCATAAATATTCCTTGGGAGGAAACTTGTATTAATTTTTGTATCGCGTACAAATTGTTGTATAATAAATACAGCATTGGAGAGAACGTTTTCACAAGTCTTAATGACTTATAAAAAACATTTATGTTAATTCAATGAATTTAGTTGAATTTTCAAAACAATGGAGCACAACTTTCATAAAGTGGTTAAAATTGGGGAATAAGGTTTGGCAACTACTTTTTTTTGCATTTAACAAAACATTTTGTTATTCATTCAACGCAAAAATCTATTAAATCGGTAAATAATTTATAATATCCTTTTTCAAGCATGGAGAATAATTATTGATATCAAACAAAAGATATACTAAGAAAAAAGTGGTTACTACCAGCACTTTTCTTTAACTAAAAAGATGCGGTAGCAACTCAAAAGAACTATCAAATTGAAAAGCGATTTAAAATCGGAACAAAAAGACAAAGCGTCGTTAATATCCGAGAAAATTGTTTGGCGTCAGAGGGGAAAGTATAAAAAAAAAGAAGAGAAAAAAAATGAGAACAAGAAGGGGAAAAAACGTTTCTACGAAGTTGCGCCCCGGGATTTACTTTCCCGCCGAACAGGAATAATGAAAACTCCCCCGTGCAAGCAGGGGGGGGGGAGGGGGGTAGAAGTTATGAAAGGTGCGCGACGGGTTCTCATCCCTCACAGTGGATCCGACCTCAAAGGGGATCGGGGGTGGCGCATTCACCGTGGCCCAGGTAAATAAATACAGATCGCGCACACAGGTGTCTTATAGAAGCGAAGACGAACGAGGTCCCCTACTTTGGGCCCGGCCACGGCGCATAAAGAACCACGCCGGTTAGATGGACTTTTTTCTCCATCCTCCGTCCTCGTTCTTTCTTTATTCCGTTCTTTCTTTCGCGCGCCATTCACCGGCTCTCGGGTCACTTTTTGTCGTGACCTGCCGTTGAAATACTCCCCCCTTGAACACGGGGATGAAAGGCACAGGTGCTGCCTCGCCAAGAAAAACCCGCATCAACGTTCCGGGGATCGCTATTATTGCCCAGCATCGGCCAACAATATACTTTGTTCGAATCCGTTTCGTTTTGTTATTTCGGTGATTTTCAAAATTGCCCCTCCGCTTTTGCGTCGTGCGCACACGCATCGCGCATTGTGCTTTGTGAGACCGGCATTACGTTTTTCGTTACGTTGATTTCAGTTTGTCAAGGTCAGTTATAAGCTCCCGCGTCTCATCAATCACTTATAATTATTCGTCGATTTCCTGGTCGAGCGTTTCGGTCAAAAAATAATAGTCCACATTGATAGTACGGCAATTTTTATCGTTTCTATGGCAGGGCGATGTCGGCAAGTTTGGTTATTTTGTTAGGATTTTTTGAATACACTGTAAGGTTTTAAAAGGTTGTTTTATTTGTACTTTCGATGAAGCACGATCGATCAAGTGACGCGAAAATTGAAAATACAAATATTGTACGGGGGGAGCCAGTATGCTCGCGCATTTCCAAGTAATGCTGTTAACTTCATTTCGCGTTGACATCTTCATAATTAGTAGTTATTTTTATTCAAATTTTTTCCTGCCATTATTGCAAATCTTCGCTATCACGTAAATTAAATCTTAACGTATATATATTTCTTATTAAACTTCATAACGCAAACTTTATAACTTGACACTGCATCCAGTTTAAAAGTTTTTTAGGAATAAAGGTATTATTTTAGTTTTTATTTCAAGGTATCATCTTAAAAAAAAGAAGTCATTAAGAAAACATTTGTTTCATGTTTGCAAAAAATATGTTCAATAAGACTGCATTGCCATAAAGAGACATTTTTTGTTACTGTTTTGTCAGCGTATGTCTTTTTTAATCTTTATTTCACCTGCACCTTTTCGCTCGTTCGATTAATCATTCACGTTCGAAAACTGCTTATTCACTACCATCGCTAATCTTTCTTTCATTATCATCCGAATCCGTAGTTGCTCACACTAGTACGCAAAATAACCATTTTTCGTGCAAGGACAAAGAACTGGTTTTCTTACTCAGACAACGATTATGAAAAAATTCATTTTTTTAAATGCTTTTTCATTTAAATCAGCTGTTGTTGACTATAGATGTAAATCAATGTATATCAATCAACATATAAAATCAAGCCAACAAAATATATATACCTTTGTTTAATACCAAACTATATATTATGTTTCATATCTATTTAAATTAATAATATACAAAACTGTTACCAATGTTAAAACCAACGACTATATCGAAATCTTTCGCTGGCATATTTCCTTTGTAACGCCCCGCTAATTTTCGTGATTATTTGCATCGCTGCCGACCGGATGATTAAAAAAGACCGCTTGATCGACACAAAAATACGCCAATATCAACAGCGGAAAAAGCGTGGGTCGCGATAAAAATACACGCAACCGATTCAGATTTGTGCAGGAAACGGTACTGACGTCCGAAAGGAGCAGATTAATGCAGCCGCACTCCTTCCGCCCTTTATCCGCGTTCAGTTTATTTTCGCTCGTTTGTTTATTTTCGTCCCGGTGAACGGGGACCGCTTCTCCTTCTTCCTCTGCTTCGTCGCCTTCCTCCTTTTTCCCCTTTGTTTCGAGCCGCGGTAATGTATGCGCGCGCAACAAATTCATAGCGGAACAAGTGCCGAACGTGACGTTTTGAGAACGATTACTTTTCGCACGTCTTCAAGGTATCGCCTCTTTGGTTACCCCGCTTGCGCTCATTCTTTGTCAAATCTAACAAAATTATTCTCGGACATATTTTTCAATTTGTTTATAAATGCGTCAGTTACGACTTGAAACAACAGACTTTGACTCGGCTTTTTTTCGAAAATGATTATTCTAGTATTACGAATAAACAAAGGAGTTCAAAAAAGGACATTTTTATTTTTTATTGATATAAAAATTAAAAGAAAATCCCTTTTTTCCCGTTTGTTGAACAAATTTACGAAAACTTGAATGAAATTTATTATTTTTTTTTGTGTCTCAATGATTTTTATTAAACAATTACAAATATGACATTAATTATAGACGAATATCGCTGTTTTACAAATTGCGTTCGTGAATTTATTTTCGGTTATTTCGACGCGTGCTTTTCTTAAGCCATTTGATGAAATAAAAGTAAATGGAAGTAGGAAGTTCAGGATTTGCTGTTATTGTCAGCGCTGTTACTAGGAGGAAAAATAAAGAAAACGTATATGGTTATATTTAGAAGACCAAATGAATGGTAATTAATTTCATTTCAAGGATCCGTTTACAGAACAAAGCGCTGTGGCGAATAGGATTTTAGCCGTATAATCTAACAAAGCGACCCACTGACCAGCTAAAATGTTCATGTTTGTAACAATAATTTACGTTTGACAAACAAAATTTTGTTGTGTTACAATTTACTTTTTCGATTATATATAATAAAATAAAAAATAAATAAAGAAATATTTTAAATAATAATTGAAATCGTATAAAAAATTCATAATTTTAATTGATCACAAATATTAGCATTTCATTTGTTTAAAAAATTACCAACAAGAAATCCTGTTCACCTTCCTCGATTCAACAACTTTTGAGATGAATAACTAGTTTAATGTTTCTATAAATGTAATGTTTATATATCTAAAGTCAGAATTTACGAAATAAGTGATCAAATGCCATTCTCTTTGTGTGGTAAATGAAAAACAATCACGTGCTAGTTTCGAAACGAAGAAAAATATGGCTCAAAATTATTTCGAAGATTGAATGGACATCTTGTCTCGTCTTTTTCCCACGATAGGAACCCTTAAAAACCGTTGCTCGGACCCATTTACAACGGGGGTGTTTTCACACATGGCTCGCAAAAAGGATCTTCGGATTTCATTTAAATTCGAGGGCCAAACGAGCGGTCTCGAAATAACGCCCTGGGGGCTAGACGTTCAACGATAAAAAAAATCGAACGAAAATAAACAAACCAATCGAACAACAGGGGAATTCAGTTTTCTCATATTTGCTGTTTCGAAGACAAATTACTTTGCTTTTAATATGGAATTTACATCCTTTAAAAAATAAAAATAGGCTTTAAATATATGCGTGTTTATGGGTTTGTTATTATAACTTTTGTCCCAATATATTTCATATTTTTTATTTCATTTGAAGTGTGATATGTATTTTTAATTTATGTGTAAAAAAACAAGGAAAACATTTTCAGTATAGTCAACTCATAAGCTAAAAGCATATTCATTGATGTACTATGAAAAAAGCTTCCAATGAATTTTTTATCGGTTTTAATACGTAATAAGGGCCTCTAGATTTCTTTCGGGCTTGCAATTTTCATCGGCCTTTATTCACGCCCAAGTAGAAATTCGGTCGGGCAACCTTGATAATTTGCTGGGGCCTGGTTAGTTTTCCATACCTGGGCTTTTTGTCAGCATGCCGGTTCAGGGCCCGTCTGGTTTTTAATATGTGGGCCCTTTATTGACTAGGCCTGAAAAGAAAAATCTTAACTAGGCCCCGATGGGGAATTCATAACCGAGCCTTCACAAAAAAATCTTATTTGGGAATTTCCAGCTGGAGCCCGGCCAGTGATTTTAGTCGGGCACCT
>JABFOV010001358.1:0-25941 GCA_022817685.1 Aradophagus sp. ZL-2020
GCGACGGTCAAGCGGTGTAGAGAGCAAGGCGTACGGGCCGGAGAGGGGCGTGTTTGGCCGTAGGGATAGGCCGATGAGTGCCCCCGCCCGAGCCGAGAACTGTTAGCCCCGCGGGTTTAATAGCGGCCCGGTACACTCCTTTGATTCGACCCCAACACTTATCCCGACCTTCCTCGCGGCTTACCGTCTCCGGGCCGACATCCCCCCGCCAAACGGTTTCCCCAGGCCAAACTATTGCCCCCCCCCCCCCCCCCTTTCTCCGATCAAAGTCAAGTTTATACATAATTATGGGCTGAGTGTTAGTTTGGTTAGAATTTTGAAAATGTACTATAGGTGAAAAAAAAATGTGCTTTTGTTCGCATTTTCGTTATCATAGCCCTTGCTTTTAATACACATTGTTTTTAAACGAAAATAAAGTAATTTGATTCATAGAAAATGATTTTTTTTTCTGAAGAGAAAACAAATTTTTTTGTCTTTGAGAAAAAAATTTCATGAATTAACTGTGAAATAATTTAAAATATTGAATAGAAGAGGGTTTCCTTCGCAGATCACTGAAAAGGCTAAATGAATCTATGAAAATTTGTTGAATTTCTATTCAAAACCATGGTTATTTATACCTCTTTAAAATTCTCCATTAATTAATCAAATTAAAAAAAAAGTTGTACAAACGAAAGAAGAGTAGTGTAAAGAAGACAAAAAAATGCAAAGTATGACATAACGCTTCATTCATTTTGTCACATAGACAGCAATTCAGTCTATTATTAAAAGGTTGTATGATTTTCATTAAGGTTTGTTATTCTTTCAATTTTTTTCATCCTATCATTTTGTCTTTCTTTGGTTATTTATTTTGGCTTATATTACTTTTTTCCATTTAGCCAACCTCGATTTCATAAAGAAGAAGTGATTGATATTTCCGATGACGTCATCTCAAGCGAAAGAATTTCAGATACATCTTTTAGAAGAGTTACTTTTATTCAACAAAAATGTCACTTAGCCGAATAATTCATATTCAAATATAGACAAAAGAAATTAGTTCTGGGAATCACTTAATATATGTCTTCATTTGTACGAGAAATGGACATAAGCAAATTGAAATCATTGACTTTTTAATTGGCCGCAGTTTGAATTCCGATATCAAATTAATTTTAATATTATATTATTTAATTTAGGCCATTGAAAAGTGATAATTTAATCAGTTTGGTGGAAACTATTAACGACAAAAATGGTCACATTTTTTTTATTTAATGCAACTTATCCAAAAATGAATAATATATATTCGTTTGCTAAAAAATATCCTTATTTTTCCAAGATTATTTCAGCAAGTAGGGTGTATTGAGTTATCATCCGCGAAACAAATTAAACCGAACAACGCGACACCGCACTCGACAGGAAGATTAAATCACATCGGGTTTTCAATAAAGTCGGAAACTCGTTACAATTTGCATAAATCGCAAATTCATGAGCGCACATTGTCGTAAGTTATAAATCTCGGAATGCGATACATGTCGGGATAATTTGCATGTGCGTCTTGATGTCTGCGACGATTCTTCCTTCTTATATTTCTCATGATCAAAAGAACGAAAACAAAAGCACGAAGAAATTGAAATAAATGAATGGCGCGAAAATAAGGAGAAAAAAGAGCGGGAAACGAAGCAGAAAAAAGCAAAAGGTTTTGGCGCGGTAAAAAATCACGAGCCGGAGGAAAAAAAGAGGAGAAAAAAAAAGAAGAAAAGACAGGGATGGAGCAAAGCCGCACGCGATTCCGTTTGTCCGTGTACCACTTCACCTTTTAATCGCAATAAATTAAAGCTCTTGCGCAAGTCTAATGAAATACTCGCGCGGCTCCTTTTCTTCTTTCCTTTTCCTTTATTCTTTCGGTCTTGTTTTCTTCTTTGCCGCTCCGTATGCAAGACACGACCCTGTGAGCGCTTTACTGGAGCACGGGACCCCATCATATACATTGACGTAACATTCATACTCCTTTGACAATGCCAACCGCATAAAACAGGCATCGCTTTTATTTCAGCGGCTCTCTTGCTTGACCGACAATTTGTTGCGATATTATTACGAGAAACCAAACTCCACCGACTTGATGGTCCTTCGTAAAAAAATATATATATACAAAAATACACATTTACATTACAATAAATATTCGATAGTTATAATTATTCAAACGCCTACCGTAAAAATTTACTATACTTTCGGTAAGGTTTACCAAATGAATTAAGAATTGAAGTCTTGTAATTATTTAAACTTCTCCCATCGAACATGATGAAATTTTCTGGACGGAATTACAAAAATGCAAGTAAATGTACTTTATGGTTGGTTGCATCACCATAAATATGGTGATTTTACCATTAAAAAATACAATTCCCCTTAAACGTAGTTTTTGCACGGGAAAAGTTCGCCACGTGGCAAACTGTTACTTTTTTTTTCATAATTCTGTGAAAATAATTATGAATTGAAAGTCATTCAAATGAACATTCATACGACCGTAGGCTGTGGGTCAAAGCGGCCTTTGGGCTGAGAGTCATGATCCGCGATACACAATGTTCACACTATTTATTATCGAGTCGCCGAGATGTCTTGATTACAAAAAGGGTATAAGAGCCAGCTCGATGACGACCCGACGCACGCTTCTCACATGCACCGCGAATAAATTACACTTGTCCCAAGTGTATCCAATCAGTGTCGGTGACAGGACGCAATTATACATTTCAAAGGGTATTTGATCTCATTTATCAATGAAATGAATAATGAATCCTTTCTCTTGAAATTGCTTCCTTCCACCAATCGTTTTTACATTGATACCACAAATACTTTTTCATCGTTCATCATTGACATTTTGCAATAATGAAAAATTTATAAATTCATTAATTGGAATATTTTGCATAGATATTTACTTATTGTCAAATAAATTTTATAATTTTTAAAATTTCAAACTCATTCTATACTTTAAAATTTATTTCACTGATTAGATATTCACTTTAACTGTTTCAAGTAATTAAATTTTTGACAGATCACTAAAATGAAAAATTTTATTAAAAACATATTGGTAACTCTTTTATCTTTTTTATCTTTTAATCTTTTAATCTCTTTTAATCATCTATACGTCAGAAATAATTTTTGCAACCCTCTTTGCATACCTTTGCACTTTTTGTGCAATAAAAACCTAGAACTTAGTAGACAAAATTGTCTGTACAAATTGTCTGAGTAAATTGTCTTAACCAATTAAAAAAAAAAAAAAAACCTTGCGAAACAGACGGTTTTTAACTGTGCCCGCTAAGTGTTCCTAAATTTCAAAATGTATATTGATATCGACTGTGAGTCGGTGTCGTGCAAAAGAAAGAGCATTACGGGGAAAAATTGTGAAACAGTCGTCAAGTCGTCGACGCATTACAAGCACCGGTTGCCTGAGGCAAATCAAAACCTTGCGGACGCTCATGAGAACTGGGCCGTCGTCAGGACTCATCGCGCCCAATTGCCAGAACTTCTATCCCAAAATAATTCTGAACTGATTAAGCGGCCACAAAATCAATCGTTAAACGAATCTCGTTGTACAATGTAAAAATTGATTCGTTTTAAACAATTAACTTGCGGCTCACTGTCAAAAATATCCTTTCCGTCCAAAATTTACCATTTTTATTGAAAACAATTTCAATTTCCATTGAAAGGATTTTCATATTGCCCGGAAATTAATCTTCTTCATTCAATGGAATCGTTTTCTATCACTGAATACATTAACACGTGCCATCGGATTTCATTATTTCGCACCTGTCACCGATTAAAGAGACAGCATTGCATTATTTATACGGGAACCAATGGTTAATTAATGATGAAATTGAAAAAAAAAAAAAATAATAATAATATTGTAATCGGTAGAGTATTTTGTAATCCCATTCATACTCGGCGAAATCCGAGACGTTCGACGGGATACTTTTAAGCGACTGAAAAAAACAAACCATTGTAATTTCAGGTGCTCGGTCCTGTCTCTGGATGTCATGTCAATCCGGCGGTGACTGTCGGATTGTTAGTCAGTGGTAACTGCTCTCTAATCAGGTCAATATGTTATATCGTCTGCCAATGTTGTGGAGCGATAGCTGGATCGGCCATTTTGAAGGTACGTATGATATAATCGACGATGTTATATTTATTATATTATCCATTATATCGGAAAGAATTTCATCTTAATAAAAATCTTAACGAACAAACTTATTGTGAAAATAATCTAAATGTCTAAACAATTAATTGAACTTAATTATACTTCAATTACGTATATCATTCAACGGGTCATTTTTGAAGAAATAATGTCAATTTTAGTATTTTGAGCTTTTGTTCAGAAAATGAAACTACATTACAAACTTTTAGGCCACCTCCGCGTATAAAAATGGCGCCCCAAGCCAGTTTGTAATTGCAATTTAATTACGAAAACGGACGAAATTCGTGTCGGTGCTGGGTTCGGGGTCCTGGCAGATCAAGTGCATACTTAATTGAAGTGTCACTTGACAAGGTCGAGGTTTTAAAGAAGCCTGTTACACACGAAGCCTGGTTACGTCAGAGCTTGATCAGTAGCAGGTTTTACTCGTATATCATGTCTGCTCCTTATAAACCGTGAGCACGTGTAAATGCTACCAAAAGTACAACATTAATTACAGCCCCGCGTGCAGACAAATTTCATTGCATACAATTAATCGTGTTTGACACTTTTGCATTGCGTTCCGGATTACCAGCGCGTCACAATAGACAACGGGCCGGTTAATTGATCGTCGAAGAATTTCTTGATAGACAGTCCGTTGATGAGAATGATTCTGCGTTTCGTTTAAGAAAAATTTGTCATTACGTAAACAACCGCAATAATTACTTTCTTAATTTTCAAAATTCAATTGTTGAAAGAGAATTAAAAGGATGTTGCTGCATCTTCTTTTTTATATGTTACAAATCGTTTTTACAATACCTATTTCCCATACCCATATTTCATTATATTTTATTACATGATTTTGCTTGTACTTTGAAATTTACAATTTTACTTCGAAAATGTACTCTTCAAGAAATAATAAGTTTCCTATTTTTGTTGTAATGTATGAATCGTTTTAGGTGATCTTGCCATCAGGGGAAACTTCTTCCAGTTTAGGCATCACGCAACTCTCCGGTGGACTTATGTCCATCCAAGGTATTCTCGTGGAAGCCATCATTACTTTCATTCTGGTTCTGGTGGTCCACGCGGTAACGGATCCAAATCGCGACGACACTAAAGGGTGGGCTCCTCTGGCGATCGGTTTTACCATTTCAGCGGCACATTTGGCAGTGATTCCGGCTACCGGCAGCAGCATGAACCCTGCACGATCACTAGGACCGGCTGTCATTCTTAATCTTTGGACCAGTCAGTACGTATACTGGATCGGTCCTATACTCGGCGCAATCATCGCCGGCGGATTATACAAGATTGGCTTAAGAATAAAAAATAAAGAAGAAAACGAAGCCTCGTACGACTTTTAAAGCTGAGGAAAGTATTACAATGAAACAATGCATGGAAAACAATTTGAACTGTTAATGTTACAGTTTGCGCTGTAAAAATAATTGTTCGCGGTTTTAAAATGAACATTTGCGCTGCAAAATCAATCGTGCGTACTTCTGAAATTGCAATTCAGTCTTTCTTTTTTTTATTTGAAGACACATTGATTTGTGCAAATAACTGTAATCTGACATTATTTTCTTATTGTTGCTAAATTGGTTTAAACTGAATTTAATGATGAAAATAGTCCTGAAACAGACGGCATACTGGTTACAAATATCAATTATTAATGTAACATTATTTATGAAGGTGTCTACAAATGAGTCAGAGAAGCACTTGTTTTCCAATGTACTTAAAAAATTTAGTGATGATTTTTATGGATATATAAACGACTTAGTTGTTTCAACTGATGCAGAAATCAATGCATTTTTTATGATTAGTTGATTTTACTCGTACCGCGAATCATTCTGTTTTTTCAGCAAGTTGAAACAATAAAAGATGTCATCGGGTATTTCCAGATCGTAAAGTTGCAACTATTTATTGCTATATAAATAACTTTGAAACATTTTTTTGCAATGAAAGACGAGTAACTATTTTACCGTGTATAATATCGTTACCTTAAGAATTAACCATGAGTTACTCACGAATTCTTCAAATATTTTTCTTCATATTTTGAAAAACTAATAATAATTTAATCCTACCAAATTGAAATAATATGCAAAATTGATTTTCTTAAAAAAAAAAAACTTGATGACAAATTGAATATCGAATTATCATTACACAACTACCAGCTTTTTTTTTAATATATACGTTTAACCTTTCAAGGAAATGATACATATTTTTTAATTTGATTTTTTCTCGTTTGTATTTTAAACAAAATGTGAGGCGAAATGATAAATAACATTCTTTTTACCTTACTCGTGAGAGAAATCGGCGTTCCTCTCCCTAGTAAGATAAAGATTTAAGTAGTACAATTCACAACATAACATTTATTTCTCTCAATATATAAATACAACAAATTAAGTATTAATTTTTATTTTGTATATTGTTAATTATACATCAAGAAGACGAATTACATGTAGTATTATTTTCGAATTACTTCGTTGGCATTACAATTAACTTGTTATAATAATCTTTCGAATAATTGACAAAGTATAATATAAGAATATATATAAATATAAAAGAAGAAAAATGTAATTTTGTTTTTACATCTTGATAGAACGATGTAAAAAAAGTTGACATTTATTTGTATATTATACAAATGTTCTATTGGGATGTGATGTAAAATAAATGATAATTGGTAAATCTTGTTTTTTGTGCCGGGTAATCTTAAATTACTCCTGTAAAATTAAGTAGAATATAAGTTTGTATATAATATATATTTTTAAAGTATATTTGAAACCCATTGTTAACACTGAATATTCATAGCTTGAACCAATTCAAGTATGTTTTCATAAATTATACACAAATCACGTAACTTTTATTTACATTATCATTGAAACCATATTCATAGAAAATTATGAAATGCGAATTCTGAAGACAATTATAATTCCTATACTATAAACTAACAGTTTTTTTTTAGCGACGAAAGCATGACATAAATGTGAAGTAAGTTTAAATTATACACTTTTTTTTCAAAAATATAAAATATTCTAAGTTTTCAACTAAATTTAAGCATTTTTACCACTGCATTTGATTTTATTTTAGCATTGTAAACTTTTGTATGGATTAATAACAGAATAAACATTATAAAACATTTCTATGATTGTAATTTTATTTTTATGAACATTATGATAGTTAAATGTCCCTTTATAAATACAGTTTCCAAATGCGTTAGTAAAAGTGAAAATTCCGATGTACACGGCCACTGATTGGAGCCTGTTAAAATAACTACATTAAAAATAGATCAACTGAAACTCTGGCTACCCGCGCATTTGTATTTCTATCACACTTATACCAAAGTGAGCAGTGTGTAAAGCCGTCGATCGTCATGACATTATATGACTGAAAAATCGGGTCGACGTTTGACAACGTTTTTCTCTTTTGTTTATCAACCAAACGTTTGCATCGTTCAGTTGTTCAGTCCCATCTTTATTGCATAGCAAGCTGTATAAAAATCGGAGGTATTTATTCGTTTTCTTATACATCTATAATCGATCAATTATAATTTTATAATTCAATGACTTGTTTTAAGCAACATAAACGTCGCGAGGTGTTTTATGAAAATTAACATAACCACCGATACAATGCATGATATTACTTTTGAATATTTGTTTTTTTCATTTAAACAATTATTATATTATTTTTTTGTACCAATTACAGTTACATTTACAGCAGTGTATAACAGAATTCATTTGCAAAAAAGGTTTTCTACAAACGTATTAAAAAATACATATTTTAAGCAAAATTATAATATTTCTTTTAAGATAAATTTGATTGAACAATGGATTTCGAAAATTTTGAGGACGACTACTCTGACAATGAAATTGGTAGCTACTTTCGATCAGGTTTGATTGAAACAAGACAAGCAATGAGTGGGCATGAATTCAAAACGTTCGCCTCTTTGGACACCGGAGGAGAACGCGTGGCATTCATTCTCAGATATCCAGAGGCCCACGATACGTCGTTTGAAATTGAAAATCCAGAAATTAAAGATCTTGACAGGTGCAAAAAATTAAAAGAAGATGGGAACAAATTCTTCGGTCGAGGAGATTTTAACAACGCGATGAAATTTTATTCGAATGCTATTCTTCTGGCTCCAAAAGAAGGTCTGCATTAATTTCAATCCATTACGAAATTCATGTTCATTCTTTTATTTTATTGAGTTTTCCTTGAGTTTGTAAAAAAAAAAAAAAAAAGAAAGGAAGTTTATGAATAAATTTATTGTATCATTAAATAATAGTCATAACATTATAAAATAATTTATCAAAAAGTATATAATACTTTAACCGACTTCAAATTCATTTTATTTTAATTTCAAAACTGGAAATCTGAATTGTCAAAAATTAATCGACAGAATTGCCGGTACTGCTCGGCAACCGATCGGCCGCGCTTTACCACCTGGAGCATTACAAACTGGCGCTGTCGGACGCGGAAGAAGCGATGAATTTGAATTACCCGAAGGAGCTGCGCTACAAAGTGGAGGAGCGGCGTGCGCGATGTTTGTTGGCCTTGAAGAATCACGAGGCTGCGATCGCGGCTTTTAAAGCTACCTTGACATCGTTGGACCATGCAAAGTTGGCTCCGGAAAAAAAGCAAAAACTCGAGGCCGACATGCGGGTAATGTTGTCGGTGATGGAAAAGGGACGTCAGCTGAATGAAAATGCCAAAAAGGCCGATGGACGGCCGGAAGGCGCCGCCGCGGTGAAAGCGCCCCAAGACACTGTGACGCCTGACCTGAAGGACCGCAACCCGCTGTACCCGGCGTTCAGTGGGGCCGTGCAAGTCATCGACGCGGGCAACGAAATTGGCAGACATGGTATTGCCACCAGGAATATTAAACCCGGCGAGATCATCGGCATCGAACCCGCTCATAGTTCTTTTTTATTAAAAGAATACAGGCAATTAAAGATCTACTGCGCGCAAAAAATAATGGGATTTGAATATTCAGATGTTACATTTTCCAATGCGTTTGCTTTGAAGTTATAAAATTTATGCGTGTTAAACCAATGTTACACATGTTGCTGAACAGTTATTTGATGACAGTTCTTTGGCTTAAGTGATAAAGTAAATTATATAAGAAAGTGTATATCATAAAATTTGTAACAAGGATTTCAAAATCATTTAAGGATATGAAATGTATTGAATTTCATTGGATCCTGTTAATTTTTGAACGCTGAGTACTTGGCACTTCATTTTTTATTATTGTATCATTTTATTAGATATATTTATTACAAAATTGATCATTTTCAGACTGACGAATTGCCACTTATGTCAAAGGCACATTATTGCTCCACTCCCTGCAAGCTGTTACGTATGCAGCAGCGTCGCTTACTGTAGTAAACAATGTAGGGATAGGGATGAGAAAGTGCACCGTATAGAATGTCAAATTTTAGGACCACTTTGGTGCTCCGACGCATCCGTAACCAGCATTTTGGCTCTTAAGGCTGTGATTCAACAACCTTTTGAACACCTGATTAAGCTGAAAGACCGTCTTGCCAAGCCAATGGAAATTACTAATAATCGGCCATACAAAACAAAAGATTATATAGCTTTTCATAACTTAGGTATTTACTATAGAATAACGTAAATATTTACTCATATTATTTAATTTTTGTCTGCTCGTTAATTACGTATTTACTTACTTCAATAAAAATTACTTTTCTTGTTTCTTTGTGTGTGCAAAGTAATTAAATTATAAAAAATTAATATCAATTATTCACATTTTAGTAACTCACGAGTCTGAAAGAATCACTAATGATTTATATCATCGAGCTTTTATGGCGAGTTGGTTATTTAGACTATTAAAAACGTCGTCTTACATACCAGCTGAGTATAAAACACCTTCTGCACCTGACTCAAAACTTTCCAGCGAGGAACTTTTTATAGCGGATTTAATTTTTCATAATTTACAACTCCTGCAATTTAATACGCATGAGGTATGAGTGTAATAGAAACTTTAAAAATGATGCTAAATCTTTAAAAAATGAAACCGTCAAAACATGTCTCAGTCAATGGATAAACATGTACTATTATAGATAGATATGTTTCAAAGAATAATTTTCAATTGCAAGTTCCACTTAGTAAAAATTGCTACATCTAAAAGTAAATAGTTTTTATTTAAATTTATTTAAATTATTTAAATTCAGATTTCAGAACTCAGAAGAAACAAAAAGCAAACTAGTTTAGCTGATGCAAAAAGTATGTTTATAGGCGGTGGAGTATATCCAACAATGGCGCTTCTAAACCATTCTTGCAATCCTGGAGTTATTCGGTAATAATAATTATCATTTTATTATGAGCGTTTTGTATGTATAACAAAACATCCAAAGTACATTTTTAACCGGTAAGAAATGCAACAGATACCAGTATATTGAAGAAATAAATACAATCACACACAAAAAAATTTATAATTCAGTTTAAATTTCAACTTATAGTTACTTTGTTGGAACAACAATGATAATTCGGGCGGTTAGAACAATATACCAAGGGCAAGAAATATGTGATAATTATGGACCAATATTTACTGAAATGCCAGAAAATGAAAGGAAACGAAGATTACGTGTTCAATATTGGTTTGAGTGTGAATGTGAAGCATGTTCTCAACATTGGCCACTCTTGGATGATTTAGATACAAAAATCCTTAGGTAATAAGTAACCAAATGAAAAAATGATAGAGAAATAAACTATTAAAATTAGGAATTATGAAATACATTTTCGAGAATTTTTTCGTATTTATTTATACGCTAAAATAAACAATTATACAATGATTTTTATTAATAATTGTTACAGGTTCAAGTGCGACAATGCTTCCTGTAAAAATGTACTTCTTGTAAAAACGGATACCAATGAATTCATGATACAATGTAGTGAATGTAAACAAAATACTAATATTTTAAAAGGATTAAAATCGTTGCAAGACACAGACGCTCTATTCAACGTCGCTTTGCAAAATATAGAAGAAGGGAAATATCTCCTTGCTTTGAAGTCTTATCTACAAATATTAAAACTACTCGACGAAACTTTAGCATTGCCTGTTAAAGATTATCACATTTGCCAACAAGGTGTTAGATTATGCACTTTAACATTAGGAAATGTTACTGTGATATAAAAACTGGTACATAACTTTTTAAATACTGAAAATGGTGTTTAATAAACTGAATTAATTCAATTGCAAATAATATGACTTTTATATTTCTCGTACTTCAAACAATTTGTATTTTTTGAGAAGTAAATTTTGAGAAATATTTGGAAAAACTGGGAATATAATGTCAAAGAATAAAAGCAATAATTCTGATTAAACACTACACTTTATTTGAAGTCTTAATTTTACCAGAGTACAAGATAATGCAGACGTAAACAATTAAATGTATGCACTTAAATTTATCCTCAATACACAGACTCATTCCAACATCGTTCATTTTACATACAAATCTTAAATTTCCTCCATTTGTCGTTTGTCTAATAATTTGTTAATTAAAATGCACTATGATTAATAATGTAAGTGTTCGAACTTTGACAAAATTGTAAGAAAAAATGAATCAATAAATCTAATACCATACGTGGATATATTCTAAGTAATGCATTATTTGTTCAAAAACCACGTTATGATTTGTATGGAATATAAATTTCTAATCGCGTTGATACGTAAAAGCGTTATAAAGACAAATTAAACTTTGCATCACCCATATTTTCTTGTGAACAATTTACTCGTTACAGATAAAACGAATATGAATTATGGAAACATTAAAAATGGGATAATACAACGTTTACATTATAAAAGAATATAAGTTCACACGACAGGCTTGTGATTGCCTAAGCACATGTCATTTGATTCTGTACAAATAAAAAACACGTTTTCATTGTTTCTGTCTCTCCTTATTATTTATAACATTACTTTTTCATTCCACAGCTGCGTCCAGTAAAGTCAACGTTCCATCCCACCGGTTGCCAAAACACTTTTAGCATTTAGCTGTAATTAAATAAGAAACATTGCTAGATATTTGTTGCTTAATTTTGTTTAATTTCAATGGAAATGAAGTAAAGGTTGCTCGTTTTGTAAGAAATCTTGAACTGGATAAGCGCAACGTATATCTAAGGTCACTTGTATATAAGCATCTATAAATGCATACGTGTATAAATAAAAATAGTTTAATGCGTGTAATTTAAAATTGAACGTCAAGTATGTCGCGGACAGTTCCAAATTGATTTTGTTGTTGAAGGGATAAGCAGCAATTTATCATTTCTTATCTTTTCGGTTTAGTTTGTTTATGGGTTTCAATTTTTTGTTTGGATTTTAGTACCGTCTGTCACGGGAATCCGAACGGGAACGACGGTCTCGGCTGCGGCTGCGGCTGCGTGACAGGGATCTCCTACGCGGGCTGCGAGAACGTGACCTAAAATAGCGAAAAAAGGTTTACAACGCTTCAAAGTGGTTTGCAAAATGAAAAATAATCATTTATTCAAAGGAACTCGATCGATCGCGACTCCGTCATTATTCAGAAACAATATAAACTCGAGGTATGAAAATTGTTAAGCAATACAAGATCGGTGACCACCGAGTGAAACGAATTTTAAACAAACGATCGAGCCGCGAGCAAACGGGCTAAATTAAAACACATATAGGTATTTGAAAAATCATCGCAAGACAATGTAAATAGAATTAGGATCGACTAAATCCTATTTGCCTAAGGGATGAATGTAACACTAGTTGAATGCATCCATTAATAATTAATATAAAATGACCTCTGAACCATAAGTGATAAAAAACCAACTAATAAAACTTTCATCAATGAATTTAGTCAAGTTGACAGCAACAAAAAACTCGAAGAAAAAAAATACAGACATAAAAAAAGTGGAAAAACAAAATTGAAATAAACAAAATTTAAAAACAATTATCAGAGAAAGGAGTAAAGTAATTGTTAAATATATTAATTTGTATCGCGTGTCAGATCTCCGACTTGTCTTACTTACGTCATCATAAATGTTCGTCCCATGTCAAGGCATCTGATTGGTCAGAAATGGAGAGGAGTTCCAGCAAGTCGGAGATATGACACGATACGTCAAACAGAAACGGAAAATCACATCGGAAGAGAATGAAGAAACGGAAAGTATATACGTAATTAATTAAAAAATCGTTGAAAATTTGTGAAATACCAGACAACCGTGAACATGTAGTGGTGGTGGTAGTAGTGATGGTGGTTGGTGGTGGTACTTGGTTGGGTGGGATGGTGTGTAGGTGATTGCATTGCTCGGTCACAGAATTGGCGGTCGCAAGTCGGCTAAATAATTTGTTCGTTTGGATAATTTGTTGCTTTTTGTTTTTCGTAACGTGATGATTGACGGATGGCGGTAGTAGTGGCAGTAGCAGTAGCAGTAGTAAAGTAGCGGTAGTTATAGTAGTAGTGGTGGTGGTAGAAGTTGGGACGAACAGACGATCGGACGCGTCGAAATTTTTGACAGAAGTACATTCGTTTGTATCGCGTCGGCTGTTCGATGGGTCAACGATGCTCCTAGTCGCTAGAAGTTGAGGTAGCCCGAAGTCATTTTGAAGGGTAAGTGACGGACCGACGGACAGCAACGGACTGTCAATTGACGGGCGACGAGCTTGACTCCTAGCGGTGACCGGTGGTGACTGATGGTGACTGGTTGGGAGGTTAGTGGGCAGGCAGGCAATATTTTTTGTTCAGTTTTGATCACTAGACTTTTTTTTCACGGTGGATGTAGTAGTAGTAGTAGTAGCAGTAGTAGTAGTAGTGGCGGGGAGACGAGCAGAGCTAGGAGCTGACGTTGGTAGAATCTGCAAACGTCAGTTGTACCATTGTAAATCATACTCCTGGCCACTTTCTCACTAATTGTTTTGCCATTAAATTATGCATTCTTTTATTATCTCGCTGCTTTTTTTTATATCATATTTTTCATCTTACTTTATTTCAGACACTATACATCCACAAGTTACTACAAAGATAGAACAGAAACTTCCATGACTTTGCACAAGTATGACTTTGATTGGTTGCTTAAATACTATCTACTATTTAATTAAGATTGGTCAAAATTGCACACTACCGTACACCGAATTACGTGCGAAGTCTTGCAAATATCAAAATTAAGATTATAGAAAATAGTGGAAGTATAGTGTTTTATTTATTTATTTTTTTTTAATTAAAAGTTTTTTTTGAAAGGCAATACACGCAACACTATTTAAATTAAATTGAACTGGATTTTTGTTAAATGTATCTGATTTACTACTTATTATCCTCGACTGCCCACTCGTGCATTATACATTTTGATTATTATTTATATGCATGGTTATATACTTAGAAAAACAATCTTATGACTCGATTGGATGTGAATTCTTATTAACAACAAGACTTTATGAATTAAAATTCTTACTTTATTGAATTTAAACATAAAATAAATTACTAATTTACAAATGAAAAGAAAAAAAAAATGTACTGTTGAGTCAAATGATTGTTATTCTTCTCATAGAAAACTTGTGATTTATAATAATACAGAGTGTAAAAAAATTGTGGTCACATGAATGAAAATTATATTATCTCTGATGAAAATTGTAATTGCCAAAATGCGTGACAATGGTTGTAGCGACTCATATATTTTTTTACACTTAGTATAGTAAATAATAACGAAATCATTATTTATTGCAAATGTAATTTGCAGTTATTTACATACTCAATTCATTACTCATACTTTTTTTAAACAAATTAATCCAACCGATTGTTATTCTTTACTTAAAATCAAATACAAGTTCCCTATTGTAGTGTACAGGAAATGATATTGAATAATACAATATCTTGAAAAACGCATAAATAATAAATAAAATATGTTGTACTTCTTTTGGGTGATTATAAAACTTTACATTTATGCCTTCAGATATAATGTCATATCAATTTTTCTTCTTGTTACATCAATGTTTTCGTCATTAAATACTTATTCATTTTAAAATCACTGAACAAATATAAAGTTTTACATTCACCTCAAACTGTAATGTTTAGCGTAATTGTATGTATGATTAGACACAAGCGTGTCGAATCCAAGGAAACTGAATTCACCAGACACCAATGTACATCTTCCAAATCGCCACAACAAACATATTAACAAACTCATTTTGTCATTCCTTTCATACAAAATATTATTCCCATCATTAACCATAATCCCAAGAATTGTGTTTACCCTCGAAATGACAGTGAACCAAATCTAACAACTTTATAACAATTTGTCCCTTATTTGACGTCACGTGAGTCACGTGACAAGTCAGCTAAGATGCGCAATAGACAAACGCGATTCTATGATTTTGATGTAATCCGTTCGTCTCGTACAGATATAACAGGACAAGTTTAAATCACGGATACCTACTGTTGTATGTAAATGACCTTTGTACTGCTTGCAAGGCTCTGAAAATTGTTTAGCAGGCCAAGACAGACAGTGTATTTGATTTGCATTGTTACATAGACTGAAAAAAAAGCAATTACCTTGAATAACGCGACGTCGCAATCTTCGGACTTCTTGATAAGGACCTAAAAAAAAGGTACGAATAGAGGATTGTATTATCGACGCCAGCCAATCAATTGTCGCATTACGTGACTACGTCGCACCTGAAAAGTTGTATGTAAACGCTAGGTCGCCTTACCTTTGGTAACGCCCAACGGACCTTCTACGTGGACTGCGCGATCTGGACCTAAAAATTTGTCAAAAAATACATGATATGTAAATCCAGCTGTCCACTAAATGCGAAAAAAAAGTTTGTGACGGAACAGTGGACTTGATGAAAGCCAGCGAGTTTTCGCAACTTTCTCCAGGTCATTTATATATGCATGCAATCAACGACCTTGCTTACTCTTCCGTTGTAATAACATTTGATAACTTATTAAAAAATATACATCAGATTAAGAAACTATGTATGTTTTAACTTTAGATAGTAGAATAATAATTTACTGCAAATTATAGTTCTCAATGCTTTTTTGGCATAAACAAGATTATATAAATAAAAAAAAAAAAAATTGAATATGTAAAAAAAAGTGTGAAATGTAGTAAAATAAAATATTTGCGATTAAATTAATGATTTTATATGAATTCAAGTCATTTTTTTACACAGCTTTACTATATTTTACACTTTTGGATGACTTCCAAGTAGAAAAATGGAAAGAAAAGGTTAAATTTCAAAGATGACAAATTATTGGTAACTTGTTGCATATTTCATATTAATTTGGAATATTTAATAACAATGCACATTTACTTCAATCAGATATAAAAATTAGGGTGTGCAATTTTGCTTTAATACTTGTGTTTTGAGTTTCACCATATACCTACTTGGTGAATCAATTTGTCAATGGTTCCATTATGAAAATATAGCTGCAAGTTATGCACTTTTATTCAAAAAGGATCTTACCTCATTGTGCGTCTGTGACTTCCACCACCACGCCTGCTTCTCCCTGATGACATCTCGACTCGAATTCGAGTTCCAAATTTATGCCTTGAAATAATTATAGTTTAAATTATTATTTCTGAAGGTATATTTTGTAAACGTAATGATTTTATTTTGTATAAGAAAACACTCTTACGCTCCATCCAATCCTCTAACAGCATCAAGAGCATCTCTGGGATCTTCAAATTCAACAAAAGCGAAACCAGGTGGATTTCTGGCAACCCAAACGTTTCGTAGTGGTCCATACTTTAAAAAAGTATTTTCAATTTCTCCTTTGCTGGCACTGTTGCCCAAATTTCCAACATAGACCTTGCATGAAAGGTCCCACTCTCGATAACGTGCCATTGTAAAACTGAAAATAAATTTTATTTTTAATTCATGTACAATTTTCATTTAATTCAAAGAAATTTTGAAACATGTAGATCAATATTGCTATAAATAAAAGTGAAAAATTACATTACTTGATAGTATCATCTGTGACCTTGCATCTTATTGATTTATGCTCTGAACTAATACTACCTCATAAACAATATTTTACAAGATAACAAAATACAATAATTGAAAGCACTTCACATTACGTCCATTTTATCATTAAAAATGTGTACAACACTTTGACACAGCTATTGGATAATACAATAGCCATAATGTTTATTATCTTATTCCATAAGTACAGCATGCATTTTTAATATTTAATAAAATAATTGTTTCGTAACTCATTAGAATCAATTACATCTAAGTTAAACGTCTAAATAAAAAATAAAATACATCAGTTTTTATTAATTTTAAAAAACATATAGAAACTTTTTCTCTTTGAAACGTCATTTATTTAATGTGTTTACTGTACAACAATCGGTAATATGTCAAAAAGTCTTTTGTAATCAAAGAGAAAGTGCAAACGACCATTTTGTTAAATATATTGTTACAATTTATTACAAGAATAATTGAATATTGGTTAATTAAAAGCCAGTGTAGGCTGACCTAGGTTTTTTTTCTTCTTTTTGCTTTGATTGTTAGAACGAGTTGACAAATTTAGCCACACACTCAAGCTCAGGTCGGACACGACACGTTCTGCTCAATTGGACGCCGAGAACACTTAGCTTGTGGTTTATTACGTTTCACCGAATTCCGTATCAGCCACAGAGTTTACGCGATAACGAAATTTGACAGGTTACAAGCACTAGTGATGAAAACACTAAAGATTTTCTTACCTCTCTCGTTAATTCCGACGATCTCCTCGTGAAATTTCGTTTGTATTTATAAACTCGACTTCACTCCACTTAGTACACACGCAGAGAGAGTACAAAATGGAGGATATTGAGGCTTTGCGCGCACGAGAACCAAAGCAAAAGCGAAGCTGTTTTTTATCGCCTCGCGACCGCCATATTGTCTTACTACGTTAATCAAGCTGTGCTCCAAAATCGTCGCGCCCACTTTCCATTTATTTATTTTCTTTTTCAATTAATTATTTGGGAATTAATTTTTAAGTTTAAAAAACTTTTTAAGGAACTTTTTTTTTATTAAATATAACATCAATAGAAGTAATTATTACGTAACATTAAAGTTTAAGTTTTTGTTATAAATAAATTGTCAACATTAATATGGGAAATGTTTTTGTGGAATTCTATATTGAATCGCGAAGATATTTTGGAAATGTTTATTTACTCCAAAAATTTCCAGAGTTACTCGTAAATATGCCTGTTAGTGAGGTGTTTTCATAGTTGCTCAAACAGTGTGCATTGATGTATAAAGATTTAGAGACAATTATAAACACCTTGAAAACGCGTTAGAGACGTTTTACTGATACATTAACATATTAAAACAGCATTATAGACATCTTTTAGAAAAATATTTATTCCAAAATTTGTTTATTCGCAAAAACAAAGAAATACCAAAAAATGAAAAGTGAAATAATTTTATTCGTTTTTAACTTTAGTTAACTTTCTTACTCATTTCAATTATAAATGATCAAAATGAACTGATATGAAGTATTTTTTATGTTTTCTTAGCAATTTAATTCCTTAATATTTCAAAAAAATTTAAAGTAATTAAAATAAATAAAATGACATGCCAGTTTTGTGGGAATGATGGAGAAAGCTTGTTGTTAATGTTTTAAATAGTGAAACAGAAATTTATAAAAGTATATAGAAATTTATTTTTCATTGGCTTATTGATAAAATCGACTAGAAATGTAATATTTTAATTTCCTCCAATTTCTTGTGTTTTGCAATTATTATATCTCCCTTAAAAAACAGTTTTTTAATTACATATAATTCGGTTTACAGATTTTAAGAAATAATCCTACCTGATGAGGAAGTTGAATAAAATTATTCTGATTACATTCTTTTTTTTAATATAGTATTTAATAAAAATATACTTAAAAACATATGTATGTATATACAAATACCAAGTATAAAAATTATGTTAAAATTAAATTACAATTACTTAATGTATCAGTCGTTTGTAATCAATCTTTTCCAGCTGAACCAAGGGTTTCAGTTGTTCAGCGAAAATTTTCATGTCCTCAGCAATAGCATCTTGACCATTTGGAGCAAGGACACTAAGTTCTACGAGGTAACTCTGAGATATTGTTTCCACGCTTTCCATTATTTTTCCAGGAGCTATTTTGAATATTTTAGAAACAGTAATTTTCATTCTTCCTTTTCTAAACATGTAGCCTCGAATGACGTATTCGAAATCTAATCTGAATCCAAGTTCTGTCAGAAATTCAACCACTGTGTTGCTAGTAGCAACATCAATACTAGTTCTAACTAATGTTGGACGAGATTTGTCACCAAGTTCCGGTTGACCAATATAACGTAATTGCCAAGGCATGTCTGGATGATCAACTGCTTTTCTTACACGCAATTGTAGAGATTGCTGTTCTGGAGGTCCCCTGAAAAAATTCAAGAATTATAATACGAATGTTGAAATGCATTTATTAGACTTCAAGCTTTCTATTAAACCAAGTAAGGCCAGATATAAGCAAAGAAGCATCAAGTAATATAAATGTTCCTTGTTATATACATAATATTAATTTTATTTGCAATGATTTATTTTTTTACCAAACTGTGAAAAAAATTTTGTATTTTAAATGTTTTACAAAAGTAAAATTAAACTTAAACATTGAAAGACCTACTTTCTAATACTGAAACACATTTCTAAGTCATGGAATTGATCTGGTCCACTATCAACATTATCACATAAACCACGCAATCTGTGCAGCAAAACTTCAACTGCAGTATCTAATATTGAACCTTGTAAAAGGTATTCCTGATCTGGCACAATGTTAGACTTAATAGCAGCATCCAGACTGTCTTTTGCAGTTGCTATTGGTGTAGCCATGATTAACTGTTTATTAATCTATAACTAAAGATCAGATACAATTTACGTAATTATTAATTTTGTAGTAAAATTATAATCACTTTTTTAAATACAATTAAATAAGATTTAATAAATTGATATTATTAAATTAATCAAAGATAAAGTACATGAAGCCAGAAAATGTTATTTTTTGTTTGATATTTTATTAATGAATAGTATATTTTGTCATAATTGATACTTACATTGGTTTATTCTTTTATGGCACTCAACCTAGTGGTTTATGATGATGTTTTTGTTTCTGATATCTAAAATTTGAGAAACAAAGTACAACCTGGTGGTCTATTCAGCTAACATCCCTTCCGTCAGTATTTAGAATACAAATATATCTGTATCATAATTATCATAATGCTATTTCTGCCATGTTAGTTACATTTAGACTCAAGTAGTGTTAAATGTAAATCGCGAAAATAGCGGGAAATTTTAAAAATATTCGAAAACAAAATAATTGCAAACTGTGGATCTTAATTTTTGTGTAATTTGTTGAATAAAATTGTCTACATATTTTCATAATTTTATATAAAAATACATAAATAAAATTATTTTGTATCTGAATGCATACACATACTGTATATACAATAAAAGCCAGTGTTTAACCGAGTAATTCTTTATTCTCTTATTTTTTAGTTTTTTAAAACTTTTATTATTATTATATTTTTTTAATTTTACTAATTTATACGTTTATTTATTAATTTTTATACCAAGCAATACACTGGAGGCCATTTTGTTAATTTGAAATACCACCATTTTTCTGAGTCTTCATTGGTCTACGTCATTGCATGCCTTAAGTCACTGACATTAGCATTTTGTACCTGGCACAAACTGGCAACATTGTACAACACTGGAGAATCACAGAAGTACATGTTGTGTTTGTACAATCTAAGAACACTGCTGGATTTATCGAAATATCAAAGATATTTTGTCTTCGATTGGCGAAATGCAGTCGCAAGATAACGAAGCAGCCGACGGTAAGTTAATATTTCCATAACAAATTAAATTGATATTTCCACTCAAATTCTTGATTTACGTAGAAAGTTTGTTCAAACTTTTGTGTCTAACTCATTGCTCTGTAAGTTATCGGATGAATCTAAATTATGAAATGTCTTGTGTGTTATTTTGAAAAGAAATAATAAAAAAGTATTTCGCGAAGAAAAAAGAATTTTAGACATTCATGTAATTTTTTATGATTGTTTGGAAGGAACCTAACCTATCTCTGCTGTAGAAAACTATGTAGGATTCCTACGTAGTAATCCTACGTAGGAACCCTACTTAGGATCCTACGTAGGATTATGACAATTTCCTACCTAGTATTACTGAATCCCACATTGGAATTATTATAGAATCCACCACATAATTATTACAGAATCCCATATAGAAATAATTATACCCAGGAAACCTATGTAGTGTTCAGATCCAGGAATTCCACGTGGGAAATATATACATAAGAATCCTACGTAGGATTACTACGTAGGAATCCTTCGTAGCTTTTTGCAGCAGGGTATATGATAAAAAAATTGAGTCAAATATTTTTAGAACACATTTAGCTGCTGATTTTTACGTTTGTCTTTTACTATAATTTATGTTCTATTGAAAAGAATGCCAAAAATAAATTAATTTTAATAACAATAACAATTTTTTTCTTTGTATTTGAAAATAATGACATTGTTAAATTAAAAGTTCTATTAATATTATACAAAAAAACGTGTAAAACAACAAACAGACCGTACATAATTGTTCGAATAAAAAATTTAAGAGTTATATTTTGTCTAAATGAAAAAAATCAAATAAAAATCAACTGTCGGTGGTGAATTAATGGTTTTTCCTTAACAAAAATGGTGTATATGTTGTAAAGACATTCTACTAGGTTATCATTTGCACATTCTGTTATCATCATTGGAAAAACCCAACAATTTTTGGGAAAATCCAAACAAAGATGCCTTACCAATAGTTTTAAACTTTTGTTACATATACTTGATATGTATATAATATATACTGATTCTAAATAAATTTAATATCAATTTGTAATTTTATTTAGATACAAATAAATAAATATTCAGATTAGATATATTGCAGAAATTAAAATTTAATAACGTATAAGAATTCAAAATAGCATTATACTGATAAATACCATTATAAAATAATGTCATTCAACTTTGATTTGTATATCAAAGATTTTAATTTTTATTAATATTTTATTACATTATTGATTATACTCAGTTAATGAAAACTTTATTTTCATAGGATCTCCTTGGAATAACTCTAGCGGCTGTGAAGAAGAAAAAAAAGTATGTCCAAAAGAAAAAAAATCAAACGTTCTGCCCTTTTGGGGCAACCAAAGAACCATGAATTTAAATCCACTTATACTCACAAACATTCAGTCTTCACATTATTTTAAAGTTAATTTATATGAATTAAAGTCTTATCATGAAGTTGTTGATGAAATTTATTATAAAGTTTCTCATTTGGAACCTTGGGAAAAAGGCAGTAGAAAGACAGCAGGTCAAACTGGAATGTGTGGTGGTGTAAGTATCTTTTATACAACTTATAAATCATCTAGGTCTAAAATTAATTTTTCATATGTAGTAAAATAATTATTATTTGTTAATTTTTCTATTAAGTTATAATGATGAAATGTTAACGTCAAAGCTATAATTTAAATTTGATGTATTTTCTAGTGTATAATATAAATAAAATTTAAGAATAGTTGCGATTGTATTTTGTGATAATAATTTTTTTAATATTACGTTATAATGATGAGAAGAAAATGTAATGTTACGTTTTTTTGTGCATTGTATTTATAGGTTCGAGGAGTTGGTGCGGGAGGTATAGTTTCTACAGCTTACTGTTTGTTATATAAACTGTTTACATTAAAATTAACTAGAAAACAACTTAACAATCTCATCAACCACCCAGATTCCCCATTTATTAGAGCTTTAGGATTCATGTATATCCGGTAAGTCCTTTCAATATATCGCTAAAAATAAACATAATTAATTAAAATGTATAAAAACACATCCATGATACATACATGGATACACTTTAATGTCCATTATATTACTGTTATTTTGATTATTCTATTATCAATAATTTTTGAAAATTATTTTACAGATATACTCAGCCACCTGCTGATCTTTTTACTTGGTATAATGACTATTTAGAAGATGAAGAAGAATTGGATGTAAAAGCAGGAGGTGGTCAGGTGATGAAAATAGGTGATATTCTCAAACAATTTCTTACAAAGTTGGAATGGTTCTCAACTCTCTTCCCACGGATACCAGTTCCAATTCAGAAAGATTTGGAAAATAAGCTTGCGGACAGGTTTCCGCAGCACACTGCCAATTCAAGAAATGCCAAGCCTCCTATAACATTAAACAACCATGGAAAGTACAGTAAAAGTAGCAGTTCCAGCAAAAAAAGTAATGGCAATTTGATGGGACGTAGTCAACCAAGACATGCTTCTGACTCAGAAACTCATTGGGGCGAAGCAGAAAGAACGAGTCAATGGCGAGCCAGGTGCGTCTACGTGGTATGACAAAATCACGATCATTTATATATAATAATTGAGTTTTATAATACTAGAATCCTTATTTGTGAGAATAACATAACAAAGTAGTTATTTTATTCCATTATTTGATCTTGAGATTTCAAAAATCAATTAAACTTATACAAAAAGTTTAAATGATAGTAGGTTGAAATCACAAATACTATACATATTTTATGAATATTGAATATTTTATAAAATTACTTTGTAAAAGAAATACTAATGTTTTTTTATATCCTAATTAAAATAAAAAAAGAAATTAAAAAAATGTTAATTCTCATATACACTTGCGATTTAGGCATATCTCACCAGTAATTTAATAATTTATTTTATTCGCTTTACGCATTAACTTAAAAAAATATAAATTGTTTAACATTATAATAGTTGCAAAATATTTCTTCATATCATATTTTTTATTTTCCATCACTTTGCGTTTCCCATTTGCTAGCAAAGGTAAGCTGTCATTTCATCAAATTAACTGTTGAAATGGCAGTTGAACATTGAAATAATGCACGAAACATGACAAAATTAATACTAATACATTTATCACATTGATAGGCAAGGTGTGAGGCGTAAAAGATGTACCAAGCCCAGACGCGTTTGTCTGTTCTTCCTTTCAGTGCACTTATCTTTTTTTAGGGTAATGTAGAGATACGGACAATATTCATACCGCGTCTAAGCTTATAATCCAGATTCTTTATGAAAGACAATTTTACTTGTAAGACAATAAACTATGAGAGAAATTTGAGAGCTTATTCAAGTACAATTGTCTTTCTAATGATAATTCCGCCATACTCACCCTTTCAATTCTTAAATAACTGTAAATCTTGATTTGCAAATTGGATCAATGTATTGACAGAAATATCATTATTAATATTTATAGGTCAGACGAAGAGAGGAGGGAAAAAAGGGACAGAGAAAAGGAGAGGGATAGAGGAAGCGACAGAGGTAGAGACAGAGAACGTGAAAGGGAACGCGAAAGAGTTAGAGATCGAAGCGGAGAAAGGAGACGTGATAGGCACCATAGTCGAGACAAAAGTCGAGACAGAAGTCTAGACCGAAGTCGGGATAGAAGCCGAAGGTCACGCAATCACAGGAGTCGAAGCAGAGATCGAACTTACAGAGACAGGAGTAGAGACAGATATGTTGAAAGAGACCGATATAAAGAAAGGTAGCTTTTTTTCTTTGTTTTGTATTAAATAGTATTAATGTTCAATGTACTTCAGTAAAGTACTCAAAAAAGAATGAGCTACTTTTAACAAAACATAATTTCCTTTTTAGATCTTCTACGTCAAATCAAATGCTTGCTTAGAAATCGTAAATCATCTGTTTAGTTTATTTTACTTCAATTTAATAATGATGTATTTAATTACTTATAATATTTATTATTATATTTACTTATTGCTTTATATATACATTGTTAACATTTCAGACAAACTTCTCCATATGACTATGCCGCTGAACTTATGAGGGAACGTGAAAGACAACGACGACATTAACAATGATTATTTGTAAACTTGCTACTGAGGCGTTGATGCAAATGATCAGTTGAAATTAAATTAAATCTATTACAATTGCGTTTCAAGATTTGTTGCGTAAGTCAAGATTAGTTGCGTAAGTCAAGATTTTTCTTTTCATTTTTGGTCCTATTCAGTGCAGGGTTGTATTCATTAATGGCTTCACTTTGTGAGGAAACAAATACAAAATTTGAAATTGGCATGTGATACAATAAATAAGAAAAATGTATTTATTAAAGCTATCGTCCAACGTTTCAATTGTTGAATAAAGAGTTATAACCGAGCCATTTTATGTGTTAAAATAAAACTTCGTTATGTTAACAGGAATATTTTCAAGATAATGATTATAATCAAAAATTCATTTATATGTATCAATCACCGAATTGTAGTTTACATGTTTTTATAAATAAAATTGTCATTACTACATGAAAAAAGGTGTTATCTGTTAAAGAACAATTACATTTTGAACGATTTATTTTCTTTGAATTAATAAGAAATATATGTATGATTTTTGAAATGAAAACGTCTTATTGTATTTAAAAAGAATAATTTAATTAACGGAATAATTAAATATATAATAATTAGATATTAAGAAAAAATGATTATTCAATCAAACAGACATCAAATGAAAAAATAAAAATGAAACTTAACATAACAAGTAAACAGTACTTGGTTTCAGACAAAAAATTATCACAATGTTTACTTTTTCTTATTTTGTTTTTTATTTATTTAACTTTTGTTTAATAAGTAATTAAATAAAAAATGCAAGGTAAAATTCTTTGATTTCCTGATAATCTGATTATCAACACGCAATTTGAATGGAAAATGTAATTAGAAAAACTTGTTTAAAAAAGTACCTCAACACATGACTTTTATTAAGATATACATATGC
>JABFOV010001359.1:0-25930 GCA_022817685.1 Aradophagus sp. ZL-2020
TACGTATATCATTTTATCAATGTTTATTTGCATGTGTAATTTCTTCTATTTTTGTTTTTTTTTTACTTATTTTCATTAACATAAGATTTATTATATATAAAGCCAGTCTTTTTAATTTACTGTATTAAAATATTTACCATATTAATTCTGGTATTTATTCCAGTAATAAATTGAAAATTTTTATGTTTATTAAACATATTAAGTTTTAAAACATATTACTTATTATTATGATCAATTTTAATTAAATATAACACGGGTGGATGCAAATTTTAAATGAAAATTGTCAAGGCATGAAAACCAATGAGAATTTCGTTTCAGCTTCGGTTTAAAATCTTATAGTTAAATTCCTCCATGATAACCCAAATCATTAAAATTATCTACTGCATTTTCCTGACTATAATCTGGGTGTTTTAATTTACAAAGTTTTTTCTTTCTTTTTCTAAAATATCTAAATATCTTTTCTAAATATCTAAACATTTTTTATTAATACAAAAATCGTGTCTATAAATACAAATGTAACATTAATTACAAAAGGTAAAATAAAATTTGAGATTTATGTAATTTAAAAAAAAAAAAAGAAAAGACATTAGTAAAATATTGTGTAAATGAAATGTTTATTAATAAAAGTATCTGTGGCCTGTAAACAACTTTAATACTGCCAAGTATTAAAGAAAAATAAATTGTGCAATATTAAATGCTAATTTATTACCATCAGTAATAATTTAGTACCATGTATTTAAAAAAAAAAAAAAAACTTATGGTTGTACTATCCAATTTTATAGAATTAATATTATTTAGCTAATTATTGTAATTATTGGCATATGAACCTAGTTGTTTGACGCCAGTTGCCAGCAGACAAAAGGCAACAAAAGAGAAAAAAAAGCTAATTATTGTCCACAGTTTTTATTCTTTCATTCATTCATTTATTTAATTTCATTCAGTAATTTGTATATCAATATATACATTTAAATTAAAAACGTTTGATAATTACAAAGACATCCTTGGCTTTGAGCGAAATTTGAAGTATCCTGATCGTAGAACAAAAATTGAGGTGTCTTAGTCTTCAACAAATACTTGAGTTGTCCTTTCCTTCGACTTTTGTGTCGATGTAATGTATATCGTAATATAGTCGATATCGTACATTTGAATCAAAGAAAAGAACTAGTCAAACTTTTGTCGATGACTGAAACACCTCAAATTTTGCGCAACGAGTAGAAAACTTTGAATTTTGCTGGAATACAATCAGTAATTGTTGAACGTTTTTAGTTCAAATGTATAAAGTGATTTATAAATTATTGAATGAAATTGAATAAATGAATGAAAGAATGAAAACTTTGGACAATTATTAGCTACATAGTATTAGCTCTGAAATTGAATACATTTTTTTTAATAATTTATTTAGTGCAAACTGAGATATTCAATATCAACGTACAAGATGATCAATTCAATCAAAGTATCAACCTAAAAAGAAGTGTCTTCAAAGTGTCTTATTTGAAGACATTTAGACATTTATTTGTGTTTTTTCTTTGATAAGTGTCTTGTAACAAGACATCTTTTGTGTCTTTTTGATAAAAGTGTATTCAAATAAGACACTTATTTTTGCTGTGTATGTAAATATTTGTGTATCATATTCTTTAACTTTGAGATTTAGTATTTCAATCCACAAATAGTGAATTATTATAAAAATTATACCCAATTTAAGAGCTAATATTATGTAGCTAATAATTGTTCATAGTTTTTATTCATTTTTTCAATTTCATATAGTAATTTATATATTAGTTAATAACTTAGAATTAACAACATTCAATAGTTACTGAGATGTTCTTGTCTTTGAGCCAAATTTAGTGTCCTACTCTTCGAGCAAAATTTGAGATACTTCAATCTTCGACAAATGAGTTAAGTTGATCTTTTCTTCGAATGGAGTGTCAATACAGTGAAGTCATATCATACGTCCCAGTCGAAGGAAAGTACAACTCAAAAATTTGTCAAAGACTTACGAAATTCAAATTTTGCTCGACGACTAGGACACTTCTAATTTTACCGGAAAACTAGGACACTTCAGACTTGGCCCAAAGACAAGAACATCTCAGTGACTATTGAACGTTGTTAATTCAAATGTATAAATTATCATATAAATTATCGAGTAAAATTAAGTAAATGAACGAATGAATAAACCTTTCAACAATTATTTAAATTTATCCAATTTATCAAATTTATTACAAAAATTTATATAATTTTAGAACATTTTAGCTAATAATCGTCCAAAGTTTTTATTCTGTCATTCATTAATTCAATTTCATTAAGTAATTTATATATCAATTCATATATTTGAATTAAAAACGTTTAATAGTTATTGAGACGTCTTTGTCTTCGAACAACATTGGAAGTGTACTAGATGTCGAGCAAAAATTGAAGTGTCTTAGTCTTTGAGCGAAAATTGAGGTGTTTCAGTCTTCGACAAATGTTTGAGTTGTTCTTTTCTTCAACTGAGATTTATAATTTAACTACAATGTATCGACACCCCAGTTAAAGAAAAGGACCACTACAAAATTTGTCAAAGATTAAAACACCTCAATTTTTGTTCGATGACTAGGACACCTCAAATTTTGCTCGAATACAAGGACGTCTCAGTAACTGTAGAACGTTTTTAATTTAAATGTATAAATTGATATACAAATTACTGAATAAAATTGAATGAGTGAATAATAGAATAAAAACTTCAGACAATTATTATCCAAATAATATTAGAGTTCTTAAAATGGGATTCCACAATCATAAGTTTTTTATAACAATTATGTGGCAATAAATTTTTGTGATGGTATTAAATTAACATTAAATATTGTGCTATTGACTTTTGTTTTATACCTCGTGTGTGCTTGAAATGGTTGTGCCATCTTAATATAACTTTTAAATTCAAATATGTTTGACGTGTTTAATATAGCCATCTTTTCGAAACTTTTAGGCTTTTAAATGTATTTCCAAGTAAAAATAAAATGAATCTAGTATTCATCCAGAAAAATAATATTGAAGAATTCACCATTTATATAGTATTTACATACTATTCATATAGTAAAAGTGGGATATATTTGAAGAAACCTACACGCAGAAAAATAAATTGGAAAAAGTGCTATAGTTTTAGCAGTCCGTCCTCACTAAACTATATTTTCATAATAGTACTATAGTTACATATATATTTTTTAAATACATTACAAGAAAAAGTGCCATAGTTATAGCACTTATGCGAAAGGCTTTGCCACAAGTGCTATAACTATGGCACTTTTTCTTGTAATGTATTTAAAAAATATATAAGTAACTATAGTACTATTATGAAAACATGGTTTAGTGAGGACGGACTACTAAAACTATAGCACTTTTTCCAATTTATTTTTTCTGCGTGTAAAACATTACGGGCAATTCCATATTAAATCGCTCAATTTTAAACAGAAAACAAAATCTATTGTTGGTCACTGCGCGGTGCATGACAAATTAAGTAAATTAATATTTACTTAAGTAAATATTAATTAAGTTATTAAGTAAATATTAATTTACTTAATTTGTCATGACTCGTGCATTGACTAAATTAAGTAAATTAATATTTCTTATATTTTAATTAGAAGGTATTAAAAATGTCAATTACTTTATTATATGATTAAAAAAAAGAAAAAAAAATGTTTCAATAATGTAGTTATTATATTTTTATTGTATGTTTTATTTTGTGTATATGTTTAAGATGACTAAATTAATAAACGTTAATTAATAAATGAACGTTTCTTACAATATTTTCAATATATCTGTATTATTCACTGTACAATATAATAAATTCTCAGCATTGTACAAGTATATCCCACTTTTACTATATATAGGATGTTCCAGACCACCCGTACCACCTTAATGTATATAAAAAGATCATCGAAAAAAAAAGGAAAAAAATACGGGTAGAATATTTCCCGAAAAGCTGTTTGACGCCGCCATGGTTTGCTGCCTCTCCCAACCCCCAGGGGATGAGAAAGGGGGTAGCTTCAACAAATCAAATGAAGACCCCTATTTTTTGTACATTTAGATTCGTTAAATATAAATACGAATGATTTGACCCAAACACTTTTCGAAATTTTGAATAAAAAAACGCTCTAATTTTCAAATTTCAAATTTTCAATTTTCAATTTTCAATTTTCAATTTTCAATTTTTTTTTTTTTTTTTCGAAAAAAAGCACAAATTTCTAAAGATTTGAATATTTTTCAATAAGTGGAAAGAACAAAATATGTTTTCATATTTTTTGATAATAGTACCGATACCACTAAATTAGACATCCCCACCTTACTTCCAGGGGATGGAATGGGGTTGGTAAAAATGGTGGGATTGGTTCGCATTTCAAATAATATCAAACACCTTTTCTTCTATCCTTATACCGAAACATGTCGATATTTTTGAACCCGCACTTACCCTATCTCCAGAAGGAAATGGGAGTGTATAATTTAGTGGTATTGGTTTGATTATCAAAAAATATGGACAACTAATTTTTTTTTTTCTTTCCGTTTAACGAAAAATATCCAAATCTTCACAAAATTGTACGTTTTTTCGAAGCTTCATAGAAACATGTTTATTTTCAAAATTTAAGCTTTTTTATATTCAAAATTTTCAAAAATGTTTGGGTCAAAACATTCGTATTTTATGCAAGAAATCTAAATCTATAAAAAATTAGGGGTCTCCATTTGATTTTTTGAAGTTACCTTCCTTCCCATCCCCTGGGGATAGGGTGGGGCGGACAATTTGACAGCGTCAAATAACTTTTCGAATAATATTCGTCCCGTATTTTTTTTTGTTTTTTTTTTTTTTTTTTTTTTTTTTTTTTGTTTTTTTCTTTTTTTTTTTTTTTTTTTTTTTTTTTTTTTTTTTTTTTTTTTTTTTTTTTTTTTTTTTTCCGGCTTCCAACCAACGGAAATGCCGTATGATCACATTTGCAATGTAAATAAAGTCCTCGCGATTCACGGATGGCAAAATGTAACTGTATATTGAGAATTGTAAATACAACGTTATCGAGTCTCGATGTAGAACAAGGTGCTGGTATACAAAGCTTCCTATAAAATACACGTTTTGAAATGATGTAGATGAATAAGTGTTGACAAATTAAGTGAGTATTATTTCTGCACTGTTATTCGCGCTGTTGTTTTTAACTTACGATTTGTGTAAAAGAATTTTATTTGCAAATACTTAACATCGTTTATACGTTATAAGAGATTTAGATTTGTACGTTAAAAGATGATTTGTAATGCAAATTATGATGATAAAGTTGGTTTTCGATGCAGACGAAATAAATGTAAAAAAATCTGCATGAAATTTTCACTCTCTAAATTGTCTAAAATGAAGAAAAAAACTTAATAAATTATTATTTTTATCAAATAACATCTTATTATTCTTGGCACTTAATTTTTATTAATTAAAATGATTAATTTGCCTATTATGTTTTGAAATTATGAAACTTATATAATAACTCATTATATCTTAATTAAATATGTGCAAAGCAGAACAAAATATCTTTATGATTTATTTTATCATTAATTTTATGTCATACTTTGAATATAAAAATTCTGTCACATGTCCAGCTAAAAAAATGCTAATAATATATGACGAGAAAGTCACTTAAATTGAATGAAGTATAACGCATAAAATGTTATCAAAATACATAAATTAAAATGTCAATAAATACTGCATTATAAGTAGGAGATCATTTATTTATAACAAAAGTATTTACAATCTCGCAAAAGTTAAGATATCTCCATTCCTTCAATATATAAAAAAAAAAACATTTCAATTTACATTCATACTTAAGTCTTATATAATTGATATACAATTAAAAAATGTATTAAATAACTTATATATATATAAAAAATATATATTTATATGTATATATTTTACAATGATTGGGTTAGTAGGAAAATTAACTTACATTATACCTCATAAATATCTCTTTGGAAATTTAAATTTCAGCCATTTTTAACGAATTCTTAAAATGTTAATTCAAATAACGGTCAGTATCAGTAACTGTTACATTCCAGTATTTGTACACTTATAAACTCTGTACAAAATTAAAAAATATACTGAATACTTTGATATCAAACTTTACAACCTATGATTAGTACTTTTTTTTATTTTATTTAAATGTTATAAAAAACAATTTGTAAATAAAATTAACATCAAACAATTAAAATTTGCAGTTTTTTATAACTTTAAATGTCATAATTTTTCTTTTTTATGTACAACCTATGTATATGCATCAACTGTAAACTAAATATAAATTTAAAAACAATTATTTGAACTGCTTGAATGTCTTTTTAAAACTTTAAACGAAATTTAAATTTTAAACAACAAAAACCATTACAAATATATTGACCGCAAGAAAAGACTAATCAACTCCATTATTTGTAAAATCAAGAAAATCGATTTTCAATGTTGAGTACGCACATAAAGTATGTCAGGATTTTCATTTGAAACTTAAACAATTAACACACTGTAATGATAACATAAAAATTTAAATTAAATTTGGTATAAATTACATTTTTTCAAACAGTAGAGTTAACGGGGTTTTTTCGGCGATCAGAGATTAAAACAGAACAAAAAAGAATTTCATTATTTGTATAATTGAAATAAAAATTACCAGCACATGATTATTGTTCTGACCTTCGACTGGACGCCAATAGCATCATTTGATGACTTAATTTTACATTGTGATCTCTCAAATATCTAATTAAATCTGCTTGCTTTTCAAGTAATTCTGTTACGTTTGAACCTTTTTGATGAAAGCCCACTTCACCACCTGAGGCATATGAATCTTGAGCGAAGGAATTTAACCATTCTTCACGAATCACGTCAGGCTGAGGTTTTAACTTATTAAAAGTTCGAACTCGTTCTGAAAAACAAATAATACGTATCAGTATATGCTGATTAATCAATTACTCCTATTTCTCACAAACAATTAAATAAACAATAGCAAAATATAGGTTTGAATTTAACAAAGGTTTAAATACAATGAAATTCGAGTACTTACTGATATAGTTCACATAAACCGGTATAATTATTAACAGTTCGATTGTAGTTAAAACTAAAATATAGTTGATTGGTGTCAGCCATTCAGAAGATCGACAATACACTTCATAATTCTGTTTGTGCGTGTGATGTAGAACCACAGCTAGAAATAAATAAGCCGTGTTCCACAAAGAAACGACAAAGAATGGAGCTCTGACGTGTTGATAAGTTGATTGATAAAATTCTAAATATCCACTTATACGAATTTGGTGGTGTTTGGATCTCAATATGCTGTCGCTTAAAAGCACGACTAGCCAATAGATGCAATGTAGATATAAATAGATGAAATAAGTATCACATTTATTCTGTTCCTCGGGCCATAGAGACACAAAAATTATGCCACATATTTCCAGTCCAATCTGAAAAGTGAGTAAACATTTTAATTTCTCTATTTTTATTAACAAATTATAATCGATACACCAATAAATTAATATCATTCTATAAATCACATTCAGTGACAAGAATTCACCTTCATTATTTATTATCATAATAAATTTCTAAGTGCTAATTGAAATTTAATGCTTCATGCCATAATTAAACGATAAGATTTATATAATAATGGAAAAAATCAATATTCACATTTTTAAAAGAAATATTAGTGAATGAAAAGAAAATTTTAATTAAGAATTATATATACATCGAGTTTAACTACTATATAATTAGCTTAAAGAAAAAAGATTAGATCACTTTATTTTTTATTATCAATTATAAACGGAACATTATAATAAGTTGTACTTTCTACAATATTATTAATTTTTAACTATCGAATAAAAAACTACTGACTAATCTTAATTATTATTTTACTTTTACTAATTGATTCTTAACACACTATAAAAAAAATATTTGTTTTCCAATGTAACTTAGTAATAAATTATATCTGCTACCATGATTAACTTCTAATTTCCAATTATAGCTTAAAAATATACTTACTCCCAGAAGTAATGGAGCTAAAGCAAACGGCAAGGTATTTAGTTTTTGAAAAACCTCTTGTTCCTGCGACACCAGTACAGGCTGCAAAAATTCGTCTTCCATATTTACAAGTCCATCAGCAGACGGTGCTCCCTGAAAATGCATTAAGAATTATTAACTGTTTGACGTCCCCCTTTATTACTCATGCTTGTTTTTTATGCTAGAAATCGTCATTAGTGAAATTATCAGTTGCGCGAGAAAAAATACATTGACCTATTACTCACTTTTCTTTTTTACTTGCACTTCATGTACAACAACAAAAAAGACTTGACAATGACTTAACTGTTACATACACTCAAAACACTTTAACTTATATTTAAAATTACAAATCAAAATTTCAAAAATTTTTTTTTTTATATATATAAATTAAAACTTCATTTATTTTATTTTATCACTATTAATTTTTTTTAATGCAAGTAACTTCAACAAAATCTGATAAAAAATATAGGCCAATCACAAGTGATAAAGCCGATCAAAAATTGTAACATTCGAATAACAAATTTAGCAATAAGGAAAGATTATGAATCAGATCAACGATTAGAGCATCGCACAGTCAAATGACAAAATAAAAATAACTAACAATACTTACACTTCCAATAGTATTTAAGTGCCGAGCAAGACTAACCATTACCCAGTTTGTTCGAGTTTCATTGGCAACGTAATTTCGTGTCCTATCTCGGGGCTTTTCACTTTCGACTACAGAGCACTTTTCTCCCCATGAATTTAATAATATCACACGCGTATTGTTCATTCATAACTGACTTCCACTTTGAGTAATATATTTATTTTTGAATGTTACCCGATGGTTGTAACTAGCGTTGTGCCGAAATGATCTTTTCTTTGTTAGCGACAAATCATGACGTGTGCTTCACGACGATAGATGAAACGAGATGTAGAGTGACACAATTTGAATAAAATGTGAAATACTCATTCCTCTCGGATGGGTGAATGTCAAATACAAATTGTCGGAAATATGTAACTTCAGAAACGTGGGACATTGTCGGGCGCGCCATCTATGTCCAAGATGGAGTAAAAAGTCGGTAACTTATCTTTGGAGTAACATTTAAAAATTATGTTTTATTAATTTTCTCTAAAAGTCAACCTATTATTTGAGGTATTTTCCCGGTCTTCAATTATTTTTATTAAAACTCAAGAATATAAAAAAATAATTATTTGAGAAATTGATTATTGATTATTTTTAATTTACTTATAATTTATAAATCCTTGAAATATACATATGCATAAGGGTAAGTTGCAGTCTTGTAATATAAAGTATAATTAACTAAAAATAAAACTTAACCACTTTAACAAATCGATTCAAATTTGCAAAATTTTAAATAGCAAATTACAAGTATGAAAGTAATTTATGTTAAAAATTATTTGAAAAATGAAATATAATACATCAAGAATGTGACAATTAACTTCATTACATATACAATGTTATAAAAATATATGTTAATGTCATAATCTTCAAGAATGTAAAATAAAATAAACAAAATGTTAATTCTGACATTGCAGCTAAATATTAAAAAAAAAGTATCAAAAATAAACATTATGTATGAATTTCATGATAAAAAATTTTAATTTTAGATGCCTGTATAAAAATACATAATTTATGGTGCATAGTTCAGTATTGTGTGTATTTCTTTTATCAGAACAGTGAGACGTCAGTGCAGAAATGCAATTTTTAAAATTAAAATACCCAGTTTGATTTGTCCTCGTTTCACGATCACAACACTTTTAGAACTGTCTTTTTTCATTAAAATGATAAAATTTTCAAATTTCAACATTTCTTTCGTAAGATTATTTTAGTGTTTACTGATTTCAGTCTACAAATAATAGTTTCATGTTGATGAAAATAGAAGAAAATATTTTTTTAAGAATATATTTTTACAATCGTGTCGAAACAATGATAGTCCGAAATATTTATAAACAAATTGCAAAAACTTGAAACGGAAGGAAAGTGAAACGGTCACCCTGATATTGTTTATTCCAAGATAAATTTTGTTGGTAAATAATGATTACTAAAAATAAGAAAATTACGAAATAATGACTATTATATCTAAATATACCCAGAGTAAAAGTTTAGCATGTTCCCAAATTCATTCTTGCCCCTACAAATAACATTTTATTCAGCGAAAATGTTATTCTAAACAAGCATTACGTTCAGTATTAAATAATTTTTGAACTCTGTTCAAATAGAGTCTTGAATATTTAATAAATTTTTTGATCTCTAAATTCACATTTTAAAATATTCTTTCGCGAAAGGAAGCTAGAGAAAAAAGAAATGAAAAAAATTCCATTTCTTTTTATTAATTTTGATAAAAGTATTCTGAGTAAAGTGTTTTGAGTAAAGTACTTATACAAAATAATCTAATTAAAATTTAAGAACATTTCACATTTTAATTTTCTTTCAAATAACTGACGGATTTAATGTATTGTTTAGATGCGCTATATTGAAATGAATTTCGAGGTCACTAAAACAAAAACATCGGAGTGTAAACACTGAAGAAAAAAAGTGATAGGCACCCTGCCACTTTGCGTATTGCTTTACTTGCAATGTTTACAATGTGTTGTCATCGCTTTAAGCTTATTTCCGTATTTGAATGACTTAAAAATGTATTCAAAAAAAGGATGCATTTACGTAAACTAAATTATCTCTTCTTTCAAATTAAAAATATTGATAACCAAAAACACCGTATGATTAAAGTATTATTTATACATCAACGTATATATCAATATTAATTAATATATAAAAATCACATATGACCTAAATACAAACAAATTGAAGAAAAAAGAAAAAAATTAACCTTCACCACCATTCGTCCTCGCGACCTTCAAGTTACCTCGTTCGTCCTTGAAATCGAATCTCCGTTATTTCGCCGAGACCAATAGCACGCGATCGCGGGATTTTAGGCTGCAACCTTTGCGAGGGTCCCAGATCGTGCGAAAGAAAATCTTGACATTATTCCCGATCGCAAGGCCGGCTATAAATAAGGTTGAGAAAACATAAACAGCGGGCCGGCGCCGAGGTGGTCGAGCAACCGCGGCCGAGCAACAATTGTTTCCGAAGTGGCGAATTTCTCGAGGCGGGAAAAAATAGACGATTACGAATTGCCCGGCGATTGGGAAAATGCGCTCGAGAAGGGAGGAATGTCATCGGGCAACCTTAACACGAATCTATTTTCTCCGATGCATCATCGCGCGTGACGCAATCGGATTCGGGGAGCGTCGCGACGGCGAAGACGCTAAACGTGGCCGGCGCGGCGTCGCGCACCCAGAAACGCAGCAACTTTCATCGCGGGCGCATCGCAAAACACTCGAACTTTTGCGCCGGACTCGCCGCGAGACGAACGAACGTTTTTGAAAACAGCCGAGTGACGATCAGCAGCCAGAATGGTTTACCAAAGCGACTTCTACACGACCCGTCGCCCGTACTCACGGCCGACCACGAGCTCCTACACCGTCACGGTTAGTAGACCAACCGGCCACGCGAAACTTCCGCATCCGACAACGCGGTCCTTCTCGCCGTTCATCTACTAACGTCGACGCTTCATCTGGGCCAAAGTTTCGAGTGATCGATTGTTTTCACCTTTCGACGAGACAAACCAATTGCCATTGTTGAGTTGTAGTGGTTGTTGACAGTAGCCTAGTCGAGAGTACGAGCTTGTTATTTTTTTCTGACCAATGCACCTGAAGGTCAAACTTGTTTTTAAAGTGGCTGAAAGTCAAAGTTGTATTTAAAGTGGCTGAAAGTCAAAGCACTTGTAGGTCAAAGTTGTTTTCAAAGTGACTGAAAACGCGCGGAATTAACTCTTGTTTCAGTGTTGGAGTGATTTTTAATAGAATTACCAATTTTGTAAATGAACATTTTTTCGTGATAAAGTGGAAATTTTGATTTTTTTTTTTTTTTTGTTCTTTCATGAGATTTCGTGATTTTCAATGCAATTCGAAGTATAGTTTGGGATTTTACAATTGTCGCGGAAAAAATTGTCATACTTTGTTATTTCTCTATATCTTCAAAACAAATTTCATTTTTATAGTTATTATTATTGAGAATCATTTGTATGGTTTAACCCTAAATGACGACGAATGCTGTTACGATGTACAAAAATAGCAGCCAATTTTCGAGATAAACTGAGACACGACTCTTTTGAGCTTTCACGATGATCTTTAGATAAATGCTAATTGCTTGAAATACAGTTTTCACAGTTCAAATGTAGAATATTTATTCTCTACTTTGATCTCGAATGCCCTGGTGTGAAAAAACATAAATTGTCAGGCTCAAAAATAGTCTGAATTATTACTAGAAACGTGAAATTTGACACATCTACTATAGTACTATTTCAGTCTCAATTTTAAAATCTACTTTTTTTTTTTTCTTTTTCAATACCACAACAAAAATTTGAACTTCAAACTTTATTTATATACGTTAACGATTTTCTTTAACAAAATCATCATTATTAAGTATTAAAAATCCTCCTTACACGTAAATATTTATCAAAAGAACCCCTAAATGTAAATTTAATGTGACTTTAACTACTTCCCCGTTTATATACATAATCCAAAATGTTTTCAGTGACTGAATTTCTAATTGCAATTACCTTTCATATAGAAAAAAAGATTAACAACTACCAGCAACGGTAATTCATAAAACAATGTCAATCAAATAATTGAAAACTCGTTTTCAATAAAAACAAGTAACATGGTCCGACCAGCAAGAAATTACCACTACAAAGAAACAAGCAATTTTTCTCAACTTGTTACAGACATCATACCACCATGAATCGAAAAATATATTTCCCTCGTACATGATATTTTCGCATGACATTTGTTCAATTCACACAATCTTTCCACTAATGTACATAAAGTATATAATATTACAATAATAATAATAATAATACATAATATTTGATCTGTTTGTCCACAGCACATTGTGTCACTCGAAATCATAACCCATTTAACAAGTATAACACCAGAATCAGAATTCAATCACCGCGAAGCCTTGACTTCCACACTTTACTCTGACCACTACTACCGCCATAGATGCACAGCTGTTATGTCATACTAATAAAAACCTGTACTACTGCTGTCATGAGTTACTAAAAACCAGCATCATCGCTAAGTCACTGATACCAATGCCGACTATACCTCATTTTACGATACATCAGACATAAATTGAAGTGTGCACTCGGTGTCCCATGGGAATAGCGGCTCCTCGCAATTCGCTCGACAAACGTCAGGCAAAATGAAAATGAAACTCCGCCGTAAAGCTCGCTCGCCAAGATATTCCAACGGTCGTTCGGCTGTAATTCAGCGGCCGTTTGATTACGAGCCGTGACACAAAAACGACCCTCCGTTACGAGCGCGAGCCGAACAGGGCCGCGTTAAGTTTGATTCATTTCCCCGATTCTCGTATTCCGCCGCAAAAGCCAGCGATAAACGTCGCGTTTAACGATCATTTTAATATTCGGCCAGTAAACTGCAACGCCTCCATGACTTGTAAGAAAATTACGTCGGCGTTTGCAAGTTTCATTCCGTCGAATTGAAAGTCGACGAAACAGTTCTGGACAATTTGTAAAAGTTGCATTTGATATTTCTGGCAAAGTTATGGAAGCCCTGGCGAGAAATTGCGAAAATTGTTACGGCTTTGATACAGGTCGGAAAAAATGGCGCCCGAATTTTTCTTATCAAGGCCATTGCGTTACATTCCTGCCGTATCGATTTCTACTTTCAATCAAATTGAGCGATTTTGAAATACAATTATATATTTGACGATTTGATCTTCGTTTCCGATTACAAAAAAACGTAAATTTTTCTCGCTCGAACAAGTTAAGAGCCGTATTACAGGAACGCTTTCATGGTGCGAAAAATAATAGTCGTTCATTTTGATGGAATCGAGGTTTTTAAAACCGAGAATTGTTGAAACTGTATATGAAATCTGTAAAAGTCGCAGTATCTTAAACTGAAATTCACGTAGAAACGCGGGAAAAATGTGTTTGAGAAAATTTGAGAAAATGTGATTTACAAGGCAACATTTTCTGACATTTATTCCATGAAATTTAAAAAACATTCCGAATCGATGGACAACAATGAATTGGATATACTAATTTTTAAAACTTTGTAATCCAAAATTTCCCCAAATTTATAAGACAAATTCGATGTATATTTTTCGTCGTTCAGATATCCCGAAGAAATACTTTTCCAAGATTGCCAGTTCGAGGGAAAGAATGTCGAAACGTTTCATCTTCGATACATTATTTTTGTCAGTCTATTAATACAAGCGACGTTTCTTTTCCAAGAAAAGTGGCGTACAAACTTCCGAGATAAAATTCCACAGGCTTGACATCGTCCTGCGCGTTCAAAATGACGGTCTACTTGCGCTTAGCGGAAAGTTGAATTGAAAATAAAGCGCGACTTTGCCGGCAAGCGATTTTTGTGGAAAACGCTGAAACGTCGGTGTTGCGTTACGCTGCCCTAATTTAGAAGCACGGCCGATCCAACGCTACTCCCACCTCTCATTTCTCTGTAACAGAAATTCATACGCGCACGAGATCGGATTTGGGCGTGCGAACGGCCACGCCGCGGAGTCATCTCGCGATTATAATTGACTTTGAAAAACGAATCCGACGCTTTGGCGTTGTTTTCCCTGCCGGCGATTTCAATCGAAGAGTCAAAGGTTCTTTGACTTTTCGGTCGATGGTACAATGTTTGACAGACGCCAAAGCGGTGTTTGCTTTCGAAACAGGAAGTCGCGCTGACGTAGTAAGACGAAGGAGTTAAAAAAGACGTTCAAGTAATGCAACTATATTTAATTTATGTTACGCCGTTAGTTTTAAAACGCCGCGTAAATTTTCGCTACTGACAATTTTAATGATGAAACTTTATTCATGTATTGAGGTGATTCTTCAAGCTTTTATTACTAGAGTAGATTTTTTTTAATGATATTGCTTACTTTTTCATTATTAAAGTTTTCTTTTTTCATTCACTGGATTATATTTAATAGATTCAATTACATCAATACATATTCCATTTAAAATAGACATCAACTCCTGGAAATCACACATAAAGAATCACCTGAAGTTTGTGAATTGGTCAATGTGATTTCATAATTTCATCATTTTCGTAAAAGAAAAATGGAATAAAATCATAATTGGCAAAAATGTATCTAAGTTTGAATTTAAGTTTAAACGAATAAAAAAGGAGGTAAAACAAATCTATGAAGAATAAAAATGTACAGATTTTTAAATGGTGAATTTAATGTTTTTCTTTTTCTAACCATTTTCGTATATTAAATTCAGCAGGGACTTGATGACTGGACAATTTCCCTTTCGTATCAAGTTGTTTTTATTATTCTCATTAATGCCACTGTGCCAAAAATATGTTTGCAATTTTCTTTTAAAGCATCAATAGGAAATAACTGTATTATAACTATATGAAAAAATGAATCACGTTAACGTAACAGTAGCATCGAAAATAAACTAACTTATTTTTGACTTCTTCAATACAAAATAGCAATTCACCAATACATTCGGTCGTAGCAAATATTCATTTAATCGCTCATCAATTTTGTTTTGACGGGTCGTCATTTGATTTGTATTTGAAGTTAGAACTGATGTTTTTCTCTTAGTATTATTTATGTTTTGTTTTCATTTTTGTAACTTTATTGTTTGTAAGCTATAAAACATAACTGATGATCAAAATTATATTATATTATATTCAGTTCTAATCTTGTAATCATAATTACATTTAAAATTGAATTATTAAATTTTTCTTATATTTTAAAATCAATTTATTTCATTTTTCATTATATCTATAAACGTGAATAAAAAATTAAGTTTGTACTGAAATGAAATTCAAAATAATAATTGTAAATTTTATTCTAATAAATGTAGTTTCACTTTTGGCACATTACTAAAATTACATTTACTTCAAACTTGTAAAAATTATCATAAACTTGACTTATAAAAAGTATACCATTAAATCTTTCCAACTTATCTTCATACTTCAATACATATATTTCTTTCTATCCTTCCCATTATATCTATTATCTAATTATTATCAATACTATTGCGATTAGCCAATATCCTTTGATCTATCAATCTTTTTAAATCTGCATTTGAATCATCATAAAAAATTCTCGCAGAAAACATTTTGTTGATATTACAAAAATTTTGCTGTCTCAACACACTCAGAAAAAGTACCACTAAATTTTACTATTAAAACTGTATTTGAGATGTATTAAGCATAAAGAGGGTAGTTAATGTGTAAGCTCTAATTTTTACATTTTTTAACAGTAAAATGTGATGTTTACACACTAAATACTACACTTTTTATGCTTAATTTATTTATTTATTTACTTATTTATTTATTTATTTATTTATTTCAATCAAAACAGGCAAACGCCCAATTTACAAAAACAAAAAGAATCATCTTAATACATTTTATCTTAATACATCTCAAATACTGTTTTAGCAGTAAAATTTAGTTGTACATTTTTCTGGGTGCATTTTTGTAGATTCAACAAAAATTCTCTCTCTATTCTGATTAAAAACGAAAATATAAAAAATTATCAAAATAACCGAATCAATGAATAAGCAGATAATTGTACAAACTGAAGTGAGTCAGTGGTCGAAGAGTGGTGTGGAAATCAAGAGAATATGTACATGTATATACCGAGCAAGAAAAATGTTAAACAAGTAGGCTGAAAGAGGACGGTGGGCGACTGGAAATGAGAAAACGTTTGACTTTGCAGAAGCAAGACACGTTTCCGTGGGACAAGGTGCCGTTGGTACCCAGGCCGTCGTTGGTCCCAGAACCGTTTACCGTTTGGGGGCGCAAAAAGCAAGACCCGAAAAAAGAGTTCTACCAGTACGTGACCCTGAAAGACAAAGAGGGCAGCGTCCGGGGCAAAAACCCGGCCAAAGATGACCACACTCGGCAGCTCATCGAAGGTGGCGCCATCTCCAAAGTGGGGCTGGACGCGACCGGCGAACTCGCGGCGAAGGGTTGCGTCTTTGATAAGGGCATTCTCGCGAGAAAACCGGGCTCTCACAGGCACGCCACGACTCCTGCCACTGGCCGATATCGAATACTCGCAGCCCTGCAGACGCCATCTTGGTACCGGTTTTAATTCACTGTCGCGTTGTAAGACCATACGGAAATAATAAATATCTCATAGTTGCAACGAATGGAAATGCCATTTTCTTCCTTTCTTTAATCTTCAGAGCAATAAACTTTCGTTTCGAGTCAATGATTAAATCGAATTTATTGATTGAACAAGACGTCTAAGATGACAATAGGACGAGTTTCTAATTCGCCAGAGCTTTTGGAATGTTTAAAGTTAGATAATTTTTTATCAAGACAGAGATAAATGAATTGTTTAAATTGCTAATTTCCTTGTAAACTTGCTACTTTTCTTGGAGTATACTGTGACAAAACCAAATAGTTACTTTATGCCTACACGTTTTACTGATTGAATAAAAGTGTATCTCCATTCTACAAGGAAATTAGTAATTAATACAAAAAATTCTTTGTCTATCGTATACAATTTATACAATTATAATTCGTTTAAATTTTAAGATTTTCTACAAATTTCCTTAAAAGCTATTATAACATTGACTATTCTGAAATGAAAGTTTATTATATTTTAGTATCTATTATACCTTAGTTCCATCTAGACTTAATAATATTTAGGATTTAACTAAAACGATCAACGACTGTATATTTGAAAAATCAACCCGATATTCTTTAGCATTTAGTAGAAGATGGCAAGATTCTTTAACACCAAACCGCAGACCATTTTCCAAGCGTCTTTCGAATGCTTCGAACAATCTAATTATAAAGGTATTCCGTGTAGAAAACTCATGGGTTCATAGGTCCAAGGTCGGTTAGCGCCAAATTTCGTTTAATCTGAATTGAATTGCTGCGATGCTTGCGCAAGTGGTTAAATTTAGCCGAAGACAAAGTTCCATTGAAGTATAGTAGGGATAAGCCGACATTAGCAGTTGGTAAACATCAGCCGGCATTGAATGGACCGACCTTCAATGAACGCGATTGAATTTTCGGTTGTCCAATAACAAACCCCAAGAAATGGTTCCATAAAAATATTTGGAAATGTCCGAGAAAGTCAGAATACAGTAGAGGTTCCAATATCTAGAACTTCTCAGACTTTTCAATCATATTTCGAAACTATTTCAACGTGAAAAATAAATGACTATTACAAAATTGTTATTTTCGTAGATTGACCTGATAGAGTCTTAGAAAACCAATTAAAATACAAAATTAGTTGTGTGAAAGAAATTATGAATTGTATCCAACTTAACATTTCGACATTTCGATAGTTGGGAAGAAGAACCAGTATTCTCTGATTGGAGGAAGAAGACTTACCACCTGAAATTGGGTATAGAGAAGCCCTATTCCTTCTTCATTGTGAATTTAAGAATGAGAGATTTTCATTGCAATTTTAGGATTCCAAGTTTTTCGTTGCAAATTTGAGAATGTGGGTTCTTTATAGCCAATTTAGGAATGGGAGTTCTTCGTTGCCAATGGAAAATACTTGCCAACCATCGATTTGTGAAAGACTACTTCCTCGGTCCACCGACCGTTGCCCTTAACTTATCATTTCTGTACGCATTTTGATTTTGCTTGCCCGTGTCAACAATGTTTAATAAAACGACGTGACTTGTACCAATGGTTTGTTCATTGTCTAATGCCACCTCCGAGAGATTTTGGACGTGATCGCGTGAAATAAAAATCGACCCAATTGAGGTAAAGCATACACCGAGCTGCACTTTGAATAAATGCAAATTTCCACACTTGCACACCATGTCAGACCAGGTCCTATCTTGGCAAGAGGCGCACGTTGCTCAACACCTAAGTGCCCTGAATATCTCGTCGGAAAGATTTTATTAATGCATACATCACCGCACACGTTACAATTGGCTCACTGCACGCTGTGTCTACAGACCGCTTTTGTAAATTATGAAATGTTTTACGCGAATCATTAACATAAAGAATAAAATTTTTTTTATATTAACAATCATTTTCTGATTCTGAATTGATGGGAGTAAATCAGCAATCGTTCGCTTGGATCGAATCTTTGGAATTTTCTTTTCACATTGGTTTTTCTTATTTAAAATTAAATGTAATATGAAAATTGACATTTTTTACGATAGACAGACTGGACTTTGATATTAATTGATATTGAAAAAATATTAAACCTGTCTGATACTAACTTTTGAAAATTCGCCACTAAATATATTATTCGAAAAATATAATTTACGCCTAATCATTTGCAACAGTTTAACGTGCAATTTGAAATTAAATTTTTCGCTTGTGATTATTAACGAAGTAATAAAAAGTCATTGTCATCAAATAATGTTGGAACAAAATTCAAAATGTCTAAATGAAAAATTAGAAGAGGTTCAGCTGCGATAAAAGTCGGTCTAGCTACAGTTTACATTACAATTTCAATTCGTATGATATAAAATCAAAATTGAAATGTACATTTCAATTACTCAGATTTAAAATTTCTCTTTTGATCTCTCTTGTCTAAAATTTAATATTATTTAAAAAACTTTCAACTCCGTACTTTTTGTCCAACGTAGCCAGGCCGCCTGTTTTTCAATATATGTTCACCATTTGCTTAATTAATTTCCGTGCGAACGATCAAAGATGTCGACATGGATCAAGTGATAATTTACAATTTGTTCTAAAGTCCCAACAAAAGAGAAATAAAAATGAAAATATCAAAGCCTATAAATAAAATTAAACTAGCAAAGAAGTAAAGGAGCGAAGGAAATTATTTTGACTGAATCTTACCCCGACTCTAGACGCCTCGACACTACGTCGTCCGTGACTATCCGGATTCTGGATTGAGATCGGCTCAAGAGCAATACAGCTATTCTTACACCAATACCAGCTCGTCGAGCTCCTCATCCAGCGATCCATACCATCGTCCTCAGCGCACGTCTTACTCCACGGAAAACGTTGTCAAGAGAGAAAGCGGCCCGTACGGGTCCTATTCGACCGAGCGATCGTCGAGAACTTCGTCCGGCGGCGGCCCCGGAAGTTACCACTCCTCTTACGAGACCCACTCTTCCGGACGCCTTCCCGGCGGTACCAGCTACCGCCATTACTCCTACCGAATCTAAATCCCAGAGCCTCAAAACGTCCCTCCGAATCAACATCCTTGGGCAGAGGGGATTCCATCGTGATTGAGGCGATTCGACGATTTGGATTTACTTTTGCTTCGATTCAGTTTGATCGAAATTTTAAATTAGAAAAAAAAAAAAAGATGAAGAATTAGAAGAAACAGTCAATAGTTAACCGTCAATAACGTTTCTCGGAGACAGTTATGATATGAAGAGTGCTGTTTTAAGACCGTCTTTTGAATGTTGTAACTGATTTGTTTTAGATCTTTTTAGATATCTTGATCTTGTTTCGATGAAATTTTAGATGCAAGTCAGATATATTAACCTAATTACGTTGTTTTGTATGTTGAAATGTGTACACCTAAGACTTTCCGTAGGAAGCTTCAAGTCAACTGAAATTTGATGAATTTGCGAATTTACGAATTGAATATTGATTAAAAAAATGGTAAAAAACTGTTATTTTTTATTGAAAAATCAAATTTCTGTTGAAGCCGTGTTATTATTTGTCAAAACTAGCCTATCTCAATATACGACCGATGCACCATGATAACTTGTGAAACGATGATTGAAATTATAACAGAAATATAAATGTAGATGACAAATGTTACGTACGTTGAAAGTAGCAGAAGAGCTGTGCTGATTGTAAATGACAAATAACTATTGGAATAAAACCTTGTGACAAAACCAACCAAGTTTCATTATCAACGCGTCCTTGTTGTGCCTGAATTATCGATATGCTTATCGTTTCATTTGCACACAGTTCGACAATCGTACATCACAAACTTTGACGTCGTTTATTTTCGCCTGCCTTCCATCATTACTATTTCCGACCTTCATTGTCTCCAACGAGGGGTTATACACTCCCTGACCAAAATTATGGCGCCATCTAGGCCTGTGTACTTTACTTGAAACACCGACCGAGATTCCCTTAAGGAGTGTACTACCTTCAATGGGACACTATTCTTACATCGATCCTAAAGTTTGGCTAATTCTCGAAATCCGGCAACACTGTTAGGGTCGGTTGTTGTTTCGCGGCGCCAGTGTTGCCGGATTTTCATTGCGGACGCTAATGACCGGTAAACTGTGTAATCAGTTTGAGAATAGACCCCAGGGACCCTGTGTTCAAATTCACCTTAAAATTTCCCTTATCATTTTTAAACGTAAATAAAATCTGGCAACAATGACGGACTTCATTGAATTACACATCTTAAACATTTCGATTTCTAATAACAACCAGTGTTGTCATTTACTACTTAGTGGAAAATGAATCACCAACGATAAAGTCGATTTGAAAACAGGCCTTCTTGGTTCCGACAACTTAAAATACGTACAGAACCGTGACGAGCGCGTGTCCAAGTAACATGCGGCACTCTTAATGCGTAACGTTAATTCCGTAGATTGCATGCACTGTTTTTGACACTAATCGCAGACAACATAACTGCGACCACCGTAATGACCGCTGCCCGCTGCGAACGTTAATGCACACACTCGAGTACGAAAGCGCAAATCGTTTGCATTTTTGTTGGTTCAGCTTATCTTTGCAGCAGCCATCGACCTCTCCGAAATTTACGTCTCGCTGCGCCCCCGTCCATTCGAATCATTACATCAGCCGCCGAACTTACAACCCCCAGTCGTTTGCGAATCGAAACTCGAAACGATTGCGACGCAGACCCTTTTTTTTCCTCGACATCATTTCGCCTCGCTTGCAAACTCGTCACTCGGGATGTTTGTCAAATCTCAAGTCATGTTTTTCAACCGACCATTTGTCTAACGAAGTGTTCTTCTTTCTATCAACCGTGACTCCCACGTGACTCCTCGTCCCTCGCCGCCGCCGGGTTTCATCTTATTTAAATATGACACTTCTAAACAACCGAACGCTGGTTCAACGATGCAGAGTCTCCCGAGTCTTAGTTACCTACCATCTTATATACCAAGTTATGTCACGTCTTATCTGCCTTACGTACCGACCTATTCAACCTTGCAGGTCAGTGAAGACACCAGTCTCAAATTTATGTGCATGCTTTTCTCAAAAGTAGACAGCAAACGCTAGCCCGCTATACCTTTAAGATTTAAGTCGAATTAATCGAGTACCTACGGACACGTCGATTCGACAGTCATTCTGGGATAAGTGGAAGAGCCGAAATTAGAGTTCCTTGGAGCGCATCAATTTATCTCGCACGTTAATCTCGACTTCCTAACAGGGCTTGCGAGTTGGTTGCCTGCGCAAAGTTCGCTACTGCGACTAAACCACAGCCTCTTGGAGTTATTCGCTAGTTAACGCAAACGCTAATAATAGCCTCATATCGCAACACTTCTCACCAGCCGAGTGCTTTGAACCGATTAACACACATCTTTCCATTCCCAAAGCAATCCAAACGATCGTCGTTATTTATTATTTCTTAGAAGATCATTGTTTGCCAACCGATTTGCCTAATCCAGTCACAGAAATGCAAAGTCGAGATTTTTCTCGAAGGAAGTGCCCGTTTGGATTAGGCAAGTTGAAATCGTCATCGCGTCTAAGATATTTTGAATTTTCACTTGCATCATCCTAGTAAATAAATCCATCACACCAAATTGCTTGATTACATTTTCGTCATCTCGCAGTAGCTGAAAGCCAAGTCGATCCATTATCCCGTAAATCGTAATAAAGCTTAATCACACGTGTCATAAATAATGCTGAATGGTGTTGCTGAAAATAGCTTGCCGCAAATCCGGCCGCTTTGCTTACAGTAGTGCTGAAACCGTTATGGCTACGAGTGACGAGAGAATTGATTGGTGCGTCTTTAGGTGAGACCGTGGCATCCGCCGATGCCATACATCGCCCACAAAAGAATCGTGGCGATCGTGCACACACCAATCAGCACTATTTATCATCCATCCGTACCAGTGCCGATACGAATTTACACACGAATGAGGCCCAGCGTCATTCGGGCCGAACTCAACAGGATACGGGATCGACTTAGGCCGTCGTCTGTGTCTTACACTGATCGGTACCTTAATTCGAAGGATAGCATCGTAAGTTTTAAGGTCGTGTTTCGTTTACATTTACAACACAAGTTCAGACATATCTTTTCATATGTTTTTGTAGTTGAAATGGACTATTTAAAAAAAACATAGAGTGAAATATCTAGTCATGTGGGACATGCAAAATAAACAAACAAAACAACACAAACGCAAACATTATGGGGATTTTTCAAACCTTCATTACTAATGTTTTCTTAAATAAACATGCTAAATTCGATAATTTCTCATAATAAACATAATCCAGCAATTTTCTCATTTTGAAAGAATGATTTTTACTGCATAAAGATGAATATTGTTATTTAGCTTGGGCAGAGTAACTTCGGACGTTCTTGAAGTGGACAATGAATCGCCCAAAGTTACTCTGCCTACAATAAAATAATAAACTGACATTTTAATCATTCAAATTGTTCTCCTATCATCAAAGAATTGACTGATTAATTGATAAGTTTCAATTCAATCATTTAACGTTCTAAATAAAAAAGGCACTAACTCCGGGAATCTAGATTTGAAAAATCCCCTTAATAATTGACATCAAACATTGAAAAGATTTGGTGATGAAGAATAACTTCTATTAAGAACAATCAGAAAATGTTCACGATCACTCAATTTTTCAGGGATTTGACGATGAAGCCAGAGACATTCGTGCCCGAGCAAATTCACTCCTTCGTCGAATCCACGTATTCGTCCCACGACCTTCAGCAAGGCAAGTGACCTTTACAGTTTATTGCCCGAGTAAAAAATGTTTACGTCTCAATTTGATCAAATGTGACCAACCAAAAATCGAAATGGAAATGATCAAAACTTAGTTTCAGATCAAAACAAGATAAAAATTTGATCCATCAATGACGAATAAAATTGATTGATTAATGAATTCAATTTTATTCACAATTAATGATTTAGATTTTATCCTACTTTGATCTGAAACGACTCAATTTCGATCATTTCCATTCCGATTTTTAGTTGGTCACATTTGATCAAATTAAGACCTAAATTTTTGTTACTCGGGTACTTGAAAACAAAACAAACCATGTGTGATCGATTTCTACCACCATGAAGCTTCCAATTTTTATCGACCACAGTTTTTTCGATACATATTTTGCAATTATATTCTATTAATGAAATATTGTTCCGAAACAGTGACTACGCAGAAGTGATAATTCCAGAACGATTGCGAAGTGACGATTACATCAGACGACTATTGAGCGCGAAGCACAACGAAAAGAAGGATATTGACGGTCTCTCTTGGTACCTGACCCCCGGATTAAGACACATGGGCGACGGAACTCTATCGTGCGTCAAGTACGTCGGCGGCAAACCCCAATCCCGCCGAAGACCGTACTACACCGTTGCGGAGCTGATTCCCGGTGATGTCAAAAGTGACGTTCAACTCCTCAGTTACTACCTGAAGAATCGCCAGGCTGCCGAAACAGCCAGTGAGTACCCGAAACAATTAGTTAATGCGTACGAACCAACAAAACAAGTAGGCATCTTAAAAGTGACCACTTAGACTTCTAGAAATTGGACGTTCATGTAATTAACCACTGTCGACAATTAGCCTTACGATTATTCAGACTTTGGTTTAACTTTTTTTCGTACATATTTTTGGTATATAATTTGTCTCTGTCCATCTACCCAACAAATATGGAGGAACTGATAATGCTACAAGGCAAAATATATCTATCGATCGACACCTGTTAGGATCTTATCTCGAAATTGGTTGAACAGAGATTCTCAGTCAATTTCTAATTCAGGTACCGAAATTCCTGAATAAGATCCTAGATGGGTCTTTCGATGGAAAAAATTACTGCACCAAATAATAAAACGAAGAAATCATTCGAATGTGAAGAAATATGAAAATTATCGAGATTAAATCAAGAATGATCTATTCGAATACACAAATAACTCATTTTTGCAAAAATTTATATTAAGATTTTGACTTTTCACTATTTTCAAAGGTTTGTTATTTTAACGACGTCTCTTCTCGACGCTTAATTGCACGTTCCGAATTATTTGTCTGACACCTGACACTAACAAGTGAAGCATGAAACCAGATGTATGTTTTGTCGTATTTTTGTCCACAAGTTATTCGTTGCTTTCCATACAACACAAGTATCTCGCACACGATCATTTCGAACAGCGAAACGACACCGATTTTTTCAATGGCAACGAGCGGTTGCGAAGCTGCCGCGACTCGAACGATTGTCTGAAGTTACTTGTGCAATGTGGACGCGATAATTTTTGGAATACGGCCTCACGACGCCGTTAATCGCAACACTTTTTTGACTTTTGTCATCTTTTTTTGCACATTTTTACGGAATGCCGTGTACTTTTCTTACGCCCCGTTTCCTTTACAATCTATCTCTTCTCTTTATTTTTATTTACTTTTTTTTATAATCTGTTCGCACAAAGAAAAAAGAGTGGAAGCGATAAGCAGAAATATTTAACCAATTTTATAATATTCTCAGTGCCCAATAACGTCAACAAAGCTTTTGGCTACAACTGTGGCCACAAATAACTTCGTTATCCCCATCGAACTTTCAGATTAAACAAATCCTACCCGAACGGTCTATTATTACTCTTACCATATGTTTTCGCAAACATCATATTATTATCATTTCCATTCTTGTTTCTCAGTGCCTTTTTTTCATACTACCGACGAACGCTAACACTTTTCGAAGCTCCCGATGAATGTAATGAGGCG